>JSYV01000884.1:0-11020 GCA_000787455.1 Evansstolkia leycettana | reverse complement strand
GGTGGATGACGTGGCAGCTCGGTGTCCGTGGCAGCTCGGTGTCCGATTACGTTATTACACGACGCTTTGTCCTTCTCCCTATTCCCGTGTCAGTCTCGAGCGTCTGTGAGACGGATTCCATCATTTCTTCGTTGATAATCAGTTTACCCTCGAGAGCTATGAAGACAGTGCTGGTTCCATCCTCTATCGCCGCTCGAAAGCACTGCGCTGGAGTGATCTTTCGTAGTTTCTTATCGTAGAAGTTCGGCGTCCAGTTGCTGCATAGGTCGATCAGGAGGCTCCGCAGCAGCGCTTTCTTCCACATTTTTAGGGAACAACCGTGGGAGGAACACTAGCCGAAGGTTCTAGAAAATGGTACTCCATACGTGTGATTCAAGTCGCCCAACAGATCACGTGATTTAAGGAAAATGTGGAAGCGATGGATGCTTAACTAGTTGTATGGGGTGCCAAACTATCTAGGAATCTAGCTCACATAATTTATGACTAAGCGAGGTCGACCCAGGGCAGGTGGCACAGGAAGTCCATATGCTCCGACAGAAAATGTGTTGGAAAGGGGTGTATTGTGTGTTCATTGGTGGAGGTCCGGTGGACCCGACGTCTAACTAGTTAGTTAGTTCTTTATGATTAGTTGCCTCATGTGGTGAATTGTGCCCCACAATTTATTATATTGAGAAAAATCGTGGCCGACCCTAAGGTTGGCGAACCCTTACAGTTGACTGCAGCGCACTGTTACATATACCACATGGCTTGCCAATCTTGGTAAAATTGTGGTCCGCCATATGGTTCACTATCCCATACGGGAATTATACCACATGGGTTACCATAATTGATTAGAATTGTAGTTAACTATGGGGTTGGTACGCCCTTGTGGTTGTTTACGACATACGGTTAACTACACCGTATGGTTTGCCATAATTGCTTAAAATTATGGACGCCCATATGGCTTGCAGACCCTTCATTTTCAAATGGTCTTTTTCTTTCCAATAAGAGTCTGAGAGAACAAACGGTTGCCCCAGTTAGAAGCGGAGTTAACAGTGGGCGGCTAGGAACAACCAATAGCCGCAAGCCTGCAGAAATCTGCCGCGCCAATAGAAGATTATAAATAAATCAAAACTAGTTATTTAGTGGTCATATCACGCGGAGTCGTTTTGGATCCGGCGCCTCTATCCGGCACAGTGATCTCTTGAGGGTGGCCATGCGCTTTTCAACTGGTTGGCGATCCAGTGCGCACCGATAGAAGTCAATGATTAGGGCCTGCTGTAATTCAGAATTCGACAGAATATTATCCGGCCGCAGGTCTCGATGCATGACATATCATGCAAGTTATCAGCTGGTTGAGTCCCGCCTAAGCCACTGGTGGATCTACATATAGATCACCCCAGAATCACCCCAGCGCTCTTCCCAGCTCGGCAAGAGTGTCTCATTGGCTGTCGCTGCCGAAAATCGCTCAATCTGGTCTCCTGTTTTGGAATCTGCGATCCGCTTCTGTTGCATCTCTCACTTGTAACGGGTGAGTATTTCGGGCTTCTCTCTAGAGGGGTTGACGATCAAATTTGGGGATTATGTTGGTGAAGTTTCTGCATAGACAGTCTTCAGAGGAGCCAAAATGTTAGCTAATTTATAAACTTTCCCACCCGGCAAGAACGGTACAAGTCTGAACTCTTTAGAAAGAAAGATAGTCCAGGACTCAGTCTGAAGAGACTGCAGTTCAAATAGACTTACTAGTCTAGAAAACTCGGCCCTCTGAAGAGACTGAGCAATTTGAAGACTCAATAGTCTCAACAGACTCAGCAGTCCAAAGAGGCCCAAAGATCTGGAGAGACTCGGCAGTCTGAACAGGCTTGGCGGTCTGAAAAGACCCATAGTCTGGAAAGACTCGGGAGTCTGGAGAGACTCAGGAGTCTGGAAAGATTCAGTAGTCTGAACAGACTCGGTAGACTGGAAAGACTCGGCAGTCTGAACAGACCCATAGTCTGGAGAGACTTGGCAGTCCCTACTGAGTCTTTCCGGACTATCGGTCCCTTGAGACTTCCGAGTCTGTTCAGAATGCCGAGTCTCTTTGGACTGCTCGGTCTTTCCAGACTACTGAGTCTCTCTGGACTGCAGAGCCTTTTCAGAATGCCGAGTCTCTCCAGATTACTGAGTCTTTCCAGTCTACCGAGTCTGTTCAGACTGTTGAGGTTATGGCTATAAGCATGTAGGGGAGAAGCTTCTACAAGCATCACTATAGAAGACAATATAATGATATGAAGGAGACTTTTTCCTGATTCTAATCAGATGTGGGCGACCTGGCGTATAAGCCTTATTGTAAGAAGCAGGGTATCGGCTTCCAATATGATGTATCACATCAGCTTATATGACTACCGAATCCAGTTAGACTGGTATGCCACGAATTCCAACACAAACTACTGAATCTTTCCAGACTCCTGAGTCTCTCCAGAAAGTGTCTTTTTCGCCTTTTTTATGGTGTTAGTCCTACTGAGCGAATGGCTGGTCGCCTTGATTTGCAGCCTAGCCACCGTGTATCCGCCTGGCTGAAATGATTGGGTGGATTTTAGCATTTGGAGAGCGTTCATTTCTTAATCACCTCTCCCGAAACCGTGGCCTCTTTCAGAGAAATATGACACCGCAGCACATGATACTGATCGACACCGTCCTGACTCTGCCAGGCGCCACCATCGAAGCGGAGTATCAGCGCCGGATTGCCGCAATCAATGCAGTGATTGCGTTCTGTGATGTAGAGGAGGGCGCCCCAACACGGCCCGGGCCGCTTCGAAAGCGCCCCGCAACCGATGCTGTTGCACCTTATGCCAAGAGGCAAGAGCGCTCACAAGAGGATGAGGATACAATCGCTCTCCGCCAGGCAATTGCATCAGTCCGGGTGCACTCACTTGACCAAAGACCGATGATTTGCTTCCTCTGCGTTGGAGACACCAGACTTCCAATGACGGAGCGGACATGGGCATATAAGAACTCGGGGTCTCTAAGCAGACATTTTCGTCGAAAGCATCTGAACCCTCCTTGGCCAGTAGGCAAGATGATTAAATGCAATATTTGCCATGTGGAACTTAAAATACAAGATGCATCTGATGAATCATGCAGAATCCATACACGGGACGGTGTCGCGAGTGCCTCTGTAGTTCCCTTTTCCCTTATATTGCGTCTATGTGCCCAAATGCGATTGTCCGTCGAGGCTTATAGCTGGACTTGTTGATTTTTATTATGTTGCTAGATGGATCCGTTTTCAATGGCGACAGCAAGTGCTCGTTTCGGCTAGGTACACTACGCGGTTGACGAAGAATGCATTTTTGACCTTTTCACACATGTCTTAAGTTTTCAAAGACTGCTATTTCCATTGTCCGAGCACCTCATATCTGCTCGACTGCTTCTCCGCTGTAGAGGCCGGCTGACATTTTTGGAACTGACGTATATTACGTGATGCTGTCTCCGCCCCCCATGCTGTCCGTCTGCAGAGAGACAAGAGAGAGACATAACCACCAAAATGCTTTACGCCTAACATCTCTTCCCAAAGAATAATATGTCACAAGACTTTGGTCCTATCCCGCCAGGGGGATTCATGACAACAGAACTGGTTAAGGCGAGGGACCCCAGCCCGAGCATCATCCAAGTCCTAAAACGAGGCCGGCTTGGATACTTGATTGCGCTGCCCGCTATACAGGATTTAAAACAGTCAAAGTATAGAAACTGTGAGCCCTGGCCATCAATCTTGGATACAGAGTTCAAGCCAAGAGCATCATATGACGTACGACAGTGACTAAAGCGAAGGCTTGAGGCATAAAGTGATAAAAAAAGTGCGCGAAGACGACCTGAAGAGAAGAAAGTGATGGCAGGCAGACCAGCAGAGAGCAGCAGAAAGTTGCCAACAGAAATTTGCCAGCAGAAAGTTGCTAGCAGAATCAGCAATAACTGCTAGGAAAACATAAGAAAGGCAGAGAGTGTCCAGCAGAAAGTTGTCAGCTGAATGCCATATAGGTCAGGCACCAACACATGGTATATTGGCACGTGACTTATATAGATATACCCCTGAGTGCATGCACAACCTTGATAGCTTCCTTCTTTGCACTACATCTTGCAATTAGAAGCCACTTAGCTCTCAGAATAGTTACCGTTAACTAGCCATGCCCCCTGACGCGCCAACACTACCCTCCTGTGTTGGTGCGTCCCATCATAATGGACATTTTCACCACAACAGGCAATTTTTACTATTTTCTCGATTTTCTCGACATCTAGATTAATATCTAAATACATTAAAATGTGCATTAATATCTTCCAGATCCTGGCTATCTCTCTGAGTATTTTCAACAGTATCCGATCTGTGTATAGTGGTGGGAATTGAATTTGAAGATTGGCGTTTTTGGTTACGGTGTTATGGGCTAGTTAACTAAGCCCATATTGCTGACTCAGCTTTGTTCTCGTCTTCTGATTGGCCTCATTTGTTGTTCGTCACATGACTTCCGTCGATACAGTTCGCGTGCCTTTCTCTCTCTTCCATTCTTCTTCCTTCCCCAGCGAATCCTTTTTATGAGTTCCTAGCTTCTGGACAAGGCTTTGGCCCCTCACATACGGGAAATAATCTGTTTTCGTTAAACTTCAGCGCGTTCAGCAATCCGGCGATTTACATCCTTGACTGTTAATGGCCCTATAGTAGGGATTCTTCTGCGAGATTTCCGAAAGTTTGGAGCGCGCGCGCGCTCTAGATATTGAGAGATATCGCTTTGAAAGACTCGGTCAAGACGGCGCGTAAAGCTCTTTGGCCACAATTTTAGCAAACACTGTAGATTTGTGGCCGCGCGTACAGCCTCTTAATGGATAAGCTGTTGACTTGGGCGTTCAACATGGAAGAAGGCGTACTTTCTGAAAATCATGGTCGCGCATATAGAATATCAGTGGACAAGCCATAGATCTCCATATGCACCAGTGCAATATTTTAATTAAAGTGGTCACGCATATGTAATCTTGTTGGACAGGCTACTGAGTCGCACATGCGCAAGAGCTTTTTTAGAAGAATCATGGTAGCGTGTATAGATTGCCGCCGGACATGCTGCTGACTCTCACATGCACCAATGTTGCACATGCGCCAGGGACTTCTCTCAAAAATTGTGGTTGCGCATATGAAATTTCACTGGACATGCCATAGAGTTCCATATGCACTCTAAAAAATTGTGGTTGCGCATATAGAATCTTGTTGCACAGGCCACTGATTTGCACATCCGATGGCTATTGACATGCAGAAATGACTCTTTCAGAAATTGTGGTCAGGCACATAAAATATTATCGGACAAGCCAGAGACATCCATATGCACTAGCATGATTCCCCCAAAAATGTGGCCAGGCCTACAGAGTCTCGTTAGACAGGCCAATGACTTGCATATGCGCAAGAGGTGATTCTGGAAAACTGTGGTTGCGCGTGTAGATTGACATCGGCTATGCTATAGATCCCCACATTCGCTGCTCCTCAAGACGCACAAGTGTCATATCCTAAAATTTGTGGTTGCGTGTCAAAAATTGTGGTCAGGCATATATAGGATGTGAACGGGCGCTAACTTCATGAATCAGTTTCAAAAACCACCATGGCGCGCACAGTCTGTTATGTAATGCGCCATGGACTTTGACACTCCCATCAGAGCATGGTTAGTGTGCCTTGTCTACCTTTACATCTATTCAGGACCTAAGATACCACTTGCAAGACACGCACTGCATCCCTGTGCCTAGGCAGAAAGAGTAAGGTCCCTGGACCTGCCCACCAGGCCTTGCACTCGCGGCCTTGATAAGTCAAACCTAAAACAGTTGGACTACGACATGATATAGAGGTCTCAACACCTACATCAACTACCGTAGGACACTAGATCTACAAACTCATCGGACCTTGGACAACAAACCCACGCTTGAGTCAGGCCTGAGACTGATGACCTTTTCCTGCTCTGGACAGAGGACTACAGAGATCATACGTCCATGTCCCCGCAGCAACTGGGGACCTAGGATACCTACGCGTCAAGTCAAATATCATAGTCATAGAACATGCATTCTCTTGTCTTCTTACTGAACCACGTTCCTCGCATGTACTAGACGCCGCCAAGGGCTGATGACTTGTAGGTATTTAGATGATAAGTTTAGCTATCAGAGGGCAATATTTGGAGTCGTACCGTAATCATTGAGCACAAATCTCTACCCTCTCCTGACTCTACTAAAAGCTATTGCCTTGGGCTCTCACCTCCATTGTATGTATTGCCTCACGTTATTGTAATATTTTTCAGGACGATGACTAACAACACTGTTGGGCTTCCTGTTAAACTCAGGAAGATGACATCAGTATTATTATGTAATCAACCTGAGGAATGTAGTTAGTTAACTATGAGATTATTACAATCCATAGTTTACGGCGCGGTCTTGCAAATAAAATTCTAGAAGAAACTAACTAAAGAAGAAGTAAGGTAGAAGAGATTCTGCTCCAGGGAGTTGGATTCAGCAACCTATGGGCACTGTTCAAGGCTTCACTGATGGGACTAGCAACTTCTCGTCGTCGGAGTCATTCCCAGGCTTGTGATTCCCCTTCTGGTTGAAATGATTTCCAGATACTTGATTCAGAGGCTGCCGGCTTGGACCTCTATCCAGACTTAGCAGAGATTTCCCACTTTGTGACTTCTGAGCGTTCGGGTGCCGACCCCGAGACTGCTGCGTCAGTGTCAAAATAGCGTCCTCGAAATCGATCATAATGGCGCTGTTAGTTTCCTCGTTCCACAGAACATTACGCCATGCCACGTCCTTGTGTATTACTCCACATGAACGAATCTTCGATAGCGCAACCTCGCGTTTCTGTAGAAACCAATGTTCGTTGTCTTTGTTAACAATATTCTGGGTCCGAATGCCCGCCCAGCTGAGGACTAGCATATGCGCCATAACTCGTCCATGGTAGTAATAAGGAACCTGCGGAGAAAAATCTCCAATGCAAACTGGAATCTCCCTCCCTTGCAATGAACGGAGAAGGTCATAGACTTTTTTCTCATGTTGAAGCCGGGACACCAGATCAGCGGTGGTAGCCTTTATGACAACTGTATAACCATGTGATGTCAAGGTTGCCTTCATAAGAAAACCAGTCCTGCCACAGATATGTAATGGCTCAAAGTCCTTTTCTTGATTGCTGGAGAGTTGTAAACATAGACGTCGGATGAACTCTTGTGCACTGAGGAGATGGTTCTGAGAACCATGACTCTGAACATTTGGGCATGCTAGATCCAGAGGATTACCTTTCACCAAGCCATAGATGCATTTCAAGGTGCAGTATTGGCGCGGGGCTCCCCGTTCACTGGATTGTTCGGAGCTTGTTGGCCTTCCTTGGCCGCGACCCTGACTTGGCGTTCCCCTCCGCCCACTTCCCCTGCGCCCAGCACCTTGGCCCCTCCTCGAGGATGCACCTCGCAGCGGAGACGGGCTTGGAGGAGTATCGTCATCATCTGTTTCTTCCTGTGGAGGTTTGGGCTTTTGGTGACGGCGATTCCGTAACAGATATGGTGAACGAACCAATGGCTTCCATGGTGACGGTTTATAGTCTGAGTCTGGTGGTGAGTTGAGAACAGACTCAGGAATGTCTAATAGGACATTAAGATACTCGACTTTCCATGTATCTAACATGGCCGCAGCAGCGTGCCATGATTGAGGAGGGGGGTCAGCGGCTAGGGCATTGAGAGTGAAGCTGAGAACCTGCGCAACAGCCGTCCGATGGAGGCGATATTCGTCATGCTCAGTGACATCGCGATTTGGAACACACAAATAGTACCGAACAATCGACGGATCGTCGGGGATGTGGAGGAAGACGAAGGCCTCTCCAGTGCAGATATAGCCATATTGAACTCCACTGTCCACCATGTATGAAAAAAGCTGGGTGATGACTGCAGCAACCAAACGTGTTGCATGATATTCAAAGCCGTCTCCATCTTTGTCGATCACATCGCGAGCCGGCTCCATCTCGTGAAGGCCAGCGACCAGTTCTGGCAGGGTCAGCTTGTGAGGCGCCTTGAATTCGACTGCATATGCTGGTAGTCGTCGTTCATCAGCCAGAACATGTACACAGAACTGGTCTGCACGTCGGTTGCGCCGCCTCCTGGGGCCAGCACCCTGTCGGTCGCGGGGCGGAGTGCTTTCGGACCGCTGGACCGATTGTTCTGTGATGTGCATCTGTTCCATTGTCTCCTCAAGGGAGGTCTCCATTTTTGAGTTTTCCATGTCAGCACGGCCTGCAAATGTCACCCGGCCAGTGAGTTTGAACCGTTGTCGGAAGGACTTGTTCTCAGACAGTCTGTCAAGGATGGCTTCCACAAAATTCTCAACCGTATCGCGTTCAAAATCCCGAAGGGAGTCTTCTGAGTAGATCGTCTTGATACGGCTACGGACATAGTCTAATTGATGCGGCGATGGAAAGAGGCGTTGCGAGGTGAAAGCGGGTTCTGCAATAAATTCATCCCATATTTTTTGCTGCATATTTGGAAATTCATGCCAGTGGAGAACACGTCTGGGATAGATCCTATTGACGGGATTCACAGGATCTCCTTTAGTTGTCAAAGTCGCTTTTGTTTCAATGCTAATTGCTAAAGAGAGCTTGTGGCATCCATCTAGAAGGTCGGGTAGTGTGTTTAGCTCTTTGATGGCTCGCCGTTCAGTCTCCTCGCGGCGTCGTTGTTCTTCGGCAAGGCGACGGTCTGCTTCTTCGCGGCGTTGTTGTTCCTCGGCAAGGCGTCGTTGCTCTTCAGCAAGGCGTCGGTCTGCTTCTTCTAGAAGCTGACGTAGCCTCCTTATTTCCTCCTGCGACATTGGTTTTCATCCAGCAAGATGATAATTGTTGAGTGAATGTTGGAGACTTAGGCAGCGGCGTATTTTCGCTTGTGCTTAGTTTTCTAACATCCTTTGACAAAGACAAGTTAGCATACTTGAAGACTGGTTCGGGTGACTTCTCGCTGACCGGGTTAAATCCAACGGCGACTGCTTTAGTTCAATAGTAGAATGAGGGTAATGCTCCGTCTGATTTTAGGAGTGGTGTTAGTGATCAAGTGTTCGCCCAATGTTGGGAAGCTGTGTTTAGATTAATAAGAGGGTCGTCGAAGCCGGAATATCTATTATTCCGCTTTGTGGTACCCGCGCAAACCCCTCCTTACGCAGTATTTATCCGCTAATTTCTTTTGTCCCTCCGCAATAACTAAAGGCAGGAACTTGCTTGAACCCTTGCCAATGTAACATTGACTAGAAAACCTTCGGCAAACATCGAGGCATGGAGTTGGTTGTGAACGCAGCCGGCCTGACCAAAGGTCAGCAATCAAGTCCTTCATGAGTTGCCAGAGGAACGATGCTCGGTAACTTCTCGTCTCTTCGTCTCCTCATATCCGACCGGTCGCTATCCGGTCTATTGTCACGTGATAGACTAACTG
The DNA here is from genome assembly GCA_000787455.1 of Evansstolkia leycettana. Taxonomy (NCBI): domain Eukaryota; kingdom Fungi; phylum Ascomycota; class Eurotiomycetes; order Eurotiales; family Aspergillaceae; genus Evansstolkia; species Evansstolkia leycettana. The sequence continues at coordinate 1,583 of JSYV01000884.1, read as the reverse complement.
CTTTCAGCATTATTCAGCGTCTGGGAACGCTAGGGACGCCAAGACGCCAAGCAAGCTTGTCACGCAGTCTCGTCGAGAATCTCGGCGAGGCTGTTCCTTACTTAAGCCATAATACCTCTAAGCGAATACATAAAAGCACCATCGAGACAACAAAATCGGCTTTATGCACTAAGAAAACATGCAAATAGTACTATCCCAGATCCCAGCCCTGCCAGTGCAGTGCAATCAACAATCCATCACATCTAGCAGGGCAATGAGAGTCAACCGGCCCAGCCATGAGCCTTGACAGACAACTGCATTTAAGCACGTAGACGCAATAAAAGGGAAGAGGGGAACTACAGAGGCACTCGCGTCACCGTTCCGTGCACGGATTCCGCATGATTCATCAGATGCATCTTGCTTTTGAGTTGGACACCGCAAATATTGCATTTGATCGTTTTGCATTCTGGCCAATGAGAATTCAGATGCTTCCGACGAAGATGTCTGCTCAGAGATCCCGGAGTATTATATACCCGTGTCCGCTCCGTCACTGGGAGTCTGGTGTCTCCAACGCAGAGGAAGCAAATCTTCGGTCTTTGGCGAAGTGAGCCAACCCGGACTGATGCAATTGCCTGGCGGAGAGCGATTGTATCCTCGTCCTCCTGTGGGCACTCTTGCCTCTTTGCATGGGGTGCGACGGCATCAGTTGCGGAATGCTTTCGGGACGGGCCAGGCCGTGTTGGGGGGCCTTCCATCACATCACAGAATGTGATTACCGCATTGATTGCTGCAATCCGACGCTGATACTCCGCTTCGATAGTGGTGCCTGGCAGAGTCAGGACGGTGTCGAGCAGCATCATGTGCTGCGGTGTCATATATCCCGATCGCTGCAAGGCCCCGATCACCTCCTCATCAACCACTTTCCCGGAAAGCTGTCGTTCGCTGTCGATCACTGGTTGTTCATTCTTATATCGTTCCAGGTTCTCCCGCACGAGGCGATTGCGTTGCCGTTGCCTCTCATTTCGCAGCTCACGGACGGCTCGTTGATACTTCCGAACCGCGCGTTTGTACTTTTTCTTACCATAACACGCATCCTGAACCTGCTTACGTTTCTCGACCAGTTCCTGCAGGGCACGCACACGAGGAAGCTCGTTGATAGAACGCGATTGTTCTGTCGTTAACTTATAGGGGCGCCGGGGATCGATCGACCGGCTCATGGAACATGCTAAACGCATCAACCGTTTCTCTTGTGGCAGCCCCCGGACAATCGCCTGGGCATCGACGTGGATGCCCACACTATAGTGGCGAACGAAGGTGTTGATGCTGGCATGCTGCAACATCACGTTCTGGAGCTCGTCTGTTACGTCCGCTGTCCGACCAGATATCCCCGTCAGCAACACTTGCTAAGATGGAGAGAAACAGGCCAGGGGGGAAAGCTTACGGCTGTCATTGAATGCCTTCGCTGCTCCGTATCGAAGGCCGTACGGCTTCGTGACCTGTTCAAAGCCCGTGATTTCACCTCCCCGTTTCATCCGGTATCGGACGGTCGCCGACGACAGTTGCTGATCAAGAGCAATCCGAACCCCATCCGCTTCCCGAATCGC
>JSYV01000879.1:0-108045 GCA_000787455.1 Evansstolkia leycettana | reverse complement strand
CTATTAAGGGGGTTCGGGTTCTCAGGAATGTCCGGTTCGATGATGGATTACGTTAGATTAATATGAAATGTCAGCTAGCGTGCAGATCGCCCAACGGTTGCCTCAGGAGCCACGACTGACCTTCTGTAATGGGTATGATGGTCGCTCGTTGGTTTGCCAGCCCCTGAAAGCTGAGGCACCACGGGGAGCAGGTGCTGTCTTTTTTAGTCTCTCGAAGGTCCCAGAGGCGCGGGACATACTCAACTACTGCGTTCAGAGTGGAGGCAGTAAACTCCATGCTACTGTACTCCGTACTCCGTAGTGCAGTTCCCTTTATCTGGTACAGGTTGGCGTTGGCTCGACTGACGTATCAGCAGTACAATGCATGAACACATTCCGGAGTACATACGGAGTCCTGGATTTGACGTTGACCTTCAGTGGAAATGGTAAAGGAACTCTCAGAGGGACCTCGAGATAATAGACATGAACGAACGTGGGATTTCATACAGAGTATGGGTCCTGATATTGCGTACTTCCCTGAGCCCCCGGCGGCAAACATGGCATGGGAAGAACTAATCCTCGCGTTCAAACTTCAGTGTGCCCAATCTCTATATTCTCTACACCACTGCGGGGTCTAAGAAGCCCACGATCGGTTTGGACCGCAGATGGATACCAATTGCGGTAGATTGACTCCATGAGCTGGGTACAGAAGCGTCGCTGCGAGCTTGATCATTACAAGTCCTCAAAGTAATATGGCAGGTTTCTTTTTGCTGCCATGTCAATGCCATGCTCGACTAACCGAAGGCCATGGGATTAAGAAAGTTTTCATGCAATTTCCATATAGATGTTAGCTGTGACGCATTACACGGCCTCCTAGCAGATGTTTCAACCATGCAAAGTACGGAGTTACAGACTGCCATACAACATATATGTGCATTTTCCTTGCTTTTTATTGTAGCCTTCTATCCAAACACACAGCTACAGACCTCCGACCTTCAATCAGATAAAGTTCCCTTGATAGGAGTACACAGTACGGACCTAAGGTACTCCGTACAAAAAGCTGAAAAGTACGTATGGGATCGGAACATTGAGACTGAGACCAAGGAAATTAAGTCTTTCCATTTAGGGCTTTTCTTGTTTCCGGAGGTCAAATACCTAACTAAGCCAGTGCTTCGTGATAAGCTAGATTATCACACGGCTCGGATGACAATCATATACTCCGTACTTTGTACAAAGAAGCCAAAACTAATATGGCGCCTTTTGCGGGACTCCTGACTCCTGGCCAAAGAAGCATGACTGCCAAAAATGGATAGTGTGGGCATGAGAAACCCAGCATCGCTGACTGATCTTTAAGCTTCTGTTCTGTATGTCCCCCCAGGCCAATGAATAACTGTATCCTGTAGTATCAATAGCTGACCTACATACTGTACTGTAGGTATGTATGCTACCTTGGCTATGGCCTCATCTTCCGTATCATGGCCCGAAGCAGCGAGAATGCGATGCAGATCGCGTTGCAAGTTTGCACCAGGATCTCGAGAACGAGGACCCAGGATCAATCACAACAAAGACCCATCGGGGAGGATAAGCCGAGGAAGCTATTCTTGAGCATTCTACTCCGTAAAATCCGAAGATTGAAGGAAATGGCCAGTTCTGGATTCCATATTCCGACATGGACACTTGAGCGTTTGAGGCAATTGCACAGACCATACTATAGATTAGTTCCGTTCCTTCCCATGACAGACATCATTCTGAGTTTCCTTTTTTTTCATTTTTTTTCTCTTTGTCTACTTTGAGATGTTGGGTACAGAAGCGGCGTATCTATCGACTTGACCTACTGGTGGAGCTTCCCGCTGTCATGGTTCTATCTGCCTCAGTACCGTGGAGGACTGACTGCTCTCAATCTCATGCAAGTCCCGGACGACTGGACCACAGGTGGCGGCGCTGCAAGATATATCCCGCGCTGCATTGACTCCTGGCATAACGCCGCTGCTGGACTGTGCTTACCTGGAAAGTTTGACAGCTCCAATTGCCTGGTTAGTGTAATAATTGCGACGAGGTCAAGAACTGCCTTTGAGGTCCAAACGTGTCGAGCTTCTTCTCATCGATTTTACTCTGTAAGTATCAGATTTCAATTTCCCAGGAGACACGAATCTCAAAATTTGGCTTCACGCTAACGTACCGAATCCTCTCCTTGGGGAACCGCTAGGAGGAGACGCGACGAAGATGACCCACCAGAGCAGTTAACAGTCAAAGTGTACTCCGTATATGCGGTTCAAAGAGCGATTGATCAATGGCGAAGAATCAAACCGGAGTTGACTTCGAGGCAGCGTATAATCGAAGTGATTTCATTTTCGCGCAGCGGAAGAGAGAAATCAGTAAATAGCACAATCTTCTGAGTGTACTCCGTACAGAGTAGAGTATTCAGAATTGAGAATTGACGTTGCCTCGGAAAGAGAATCAACAAGAAACGGACTCGAGGAAAGACCCAAGGTCCAGGTCCGCTAGTCTGGACTGGTGTTTTTCTTTAATTTCCTGGGCTGTAGATCGGTATATCCACCCGACTCCAATCTTCGTCCCTACTCCGGACTTTGCCCAAGACGGTTTGACGGCAACGTGAGCAGTCGTTCGCCACAGTCACTATCTTGGTTTTTCGAGTCGAGACAGCTCCTCATTTCATCCAATGTACCTTTTGTATAGCCGGGGCTACTGTACTGTACTAAGCTGTGTCTAGTCGGGCCTCCGTCGATAGCTCGGTCTCCAAGGATCTAGTCCCCGTAACCCCCCTGTTCGACTGGCGTGACAGCTCGAGCGACCTTGCAGGTAGTCAGAACCTAGCACACGCCGGTAGGTGGAGTCGTGGATCCCTCGGGTGCAGAGGCAATCGCACCAGCCTTTGAGACATGCACAAGACGAATCGCGAAGCTTGGACTCGTCAACTGGGGGAAAAGGGCACTTGCGTTAAAGGGGAAGCTGGAACGGTTCGGAAGGTCCCTTGTCTTGAGCCGTTTTTTCGTTATCCATGGCAAACGGCCAATTTTGGGGCTTTCAAGTCTGGACGAATCATTTAATTGTCTTGTCGTTAGTTATTCCCCGAGCTAATCCAATTAGGAGCTGGTCGTCATGGAGAGGAGCGAGGAAACAAAAGAAACGGACAAAAAAAAAGAAAAAAGAAAATACAGACACAATGACAGTGGCACGATGGATGTGACAGGATTGCCTTATTTTGCTCCACGCTCCATCGAGTCCAAATCCAGACCCAAAAGGGAGAAAGAAAAGGTGAAAAAGTCCACCGACATAGTCGTAGTACGGAGTATGTCCTCTGCTCAGTCCTGGAACTGCTACAACACTAATTAATTACTTGGTGCTTCTTTACTTCCTACATCTCCTCTTGTTTCTCCCATCTGTCCGTGGTTTCTCCATGTTTTCTGCTGTGCTGGATCTCTTGACAAATATCAATTGCTGCTGGTGGTAATAGATCGAAACCCACTGGATTCCTTCTATCATCTTCCATCGTCCTAGATTTTAACGCACTGCGACCTCCCTTGCGTGTGGAAAAGTTTCGCTGTTCAGCACTGGCAACCTTGAACCAGCCTTCAGCGACAACGCAGCCCTACGATCGATTCCGCTGTCGTCATCATCCGTCTTCACACGAGCACGTCCTTGCTGCCACTGATAACCCTTGAAATCAGGTTCACAGCAGAGGGGTCGCTCCAGGATCATAATAGCGTTACGGTACCTCCGAGACGCTACGTCACTCTCGTTGTGTTGTTTTCTTTCCTTCGGCTGTGCCTCGGACGTCTGTCTGTGAAGAATCGAGATCATTGCAGTTACGAATCAGATGTACCAATCACTAAACGGAAATTCTCCGGACGGCAAATAATTTGTGAGAGGTCTGTTGTTATCTTCCTACCTGGGCGAAGGAGGTACGTTGTCAAGGGACAGCCCAAGCAACCGACCCAGCATTCCCAAGGGCTCCTCTCCCTATGATCAGACATTCCCTGCCGGACAAAACACAGCCTCCATCACCTGCACCCCATCAGTTTTGTTGTCTCTCGCTTGGAGGCTGGGGAGACTAACATCCAGACAGATTAATCGCATCATTCAGATGTCAGTGGGAATTTGCACTTTTGCAACTGCCTTGAAAGAATCATTCCGAATCGTTCGGTGGTGACCGCCGGAGTTGTTTATCTCGCATTGTCGACCATGTCCTTCTGGCTCTCTCTCGCATAAACGTGTTGGTCAGTGACCACTGTGTCTTGCTGGATCAAGTGCCGGTTGGAGAATTGGAATCAACGCATACAACACGAACATGGAATCGATCAAGAGACAAATTGCACCGTTGAAGATCGTGAAGGGAAAACCGGATGGATCCTTGTCGACCATCTCGGATCAAGTTGGGCACCATATTCACACCCATTCGGGTCAGAACCGCAACGAGATGACGCCACCTTTGACGCCGCATGGAACGAAAGAGGACAATACAGAACGAGCAGAAGCACCGAGGATAGTCTTTCACAATTACCTACGCGCATTCTACCCTTTTCGCCCATCTGGGGATGTCTCCCCGTCAACTGTCACGCTTCCCTTGGACCAAGGGGATATCATCCTCGTTCATTCAGTGCACACTAATGGCTGGGCCGATGGCACCTTATTAGATACGGGAGCTCGCGGCTGGTTACCCACAAATTACTGCGAAGCATACGATCAGTTGCCGATGCGCCCACTTCTCAAAGCGCTGACAGATTTCTGGGATATCATCCGTGGCGGCTGCGGATCTTCGCTGAAGGATTTTGGAAATCAGGATCTGATGAGAGGCCTGATTGCCGGAGTGCGCTTTCTTCTGGTAAGTTTCCTTGCCGTCACCTAGAGTGGTTCCGTCGATTAACCCGAGCGAAGGAGAAATCGGAGTGTCTCACACGAGAATCACCGTTGGTAAAGGGACATGACGGCCTGCGACGGAACAGAAAAGCATTGCTGTCCGAGTTGTCCTCTCTGGTCAAGGTCGCTAAGAAATTCCATGATGTTGCCAATGGCACACCGTTGGAAGCTGACGTCGAGTCTATTCTGGACGAGATGCTTCTAAAAGCTTTCAAGATCGTGACTCGAGGAGTGCGGTTCTTGGACGTCTGGAATGAAGAGATTGGCTTGACCAGGACAATAGCTGAGCTGGAGCAATCGCAAGCCAATGCTCGAGGACATTACGATGTACCGTTAACACCGGCTTCAGATACCTTTAACTTGACAGACGTGTTGGCATCCCCAGCCAACGCCAGCACCACACAGCGAAGCGAGTCCCGACTACAGAGTCGCATGAGTAGCAGTCGGGCTTCGACGCGGACGGATACAGTCAATGCGCAGCCGCCGAGGCCTCCATCGGTCCATACGAAAAGGATCTCAATCTCACACAGAGTTTCTTATTGCGGACCATCGACAGCGGCCCGTAATCTCAACCTTGCCTCTGAGAGGCTCAACACCGCCTATGATGCGTTTCTTGGGGTATTAGGGTCATTCATCGGCCTGCATCTTCAGTCGCGCTCGTCAACAGAGTTGCTGGTCACAACTCAACAATCGGTGCAGTCGTGTCAGGCCTTGCTCGCAGTTGTGGAGGCAGTGTGGGAGCGCGATCTTCGTCGCTGTGAGCTACTAGAACAGGCTAGAAACACGATGTATGAGCGGCTTGCGGAATTGGTACAGGCTGCCCGCGATGCTTTTCGCCCGTCGCCGTCGGGAGACGAGGAGATCGTTTTCATGCCGGATGAGGGAAAGCGTCTGGTTGACGCTGCAACCGACTGTGTGAGAGGAGCTGGTAACTGTGTAGCTAAAGCTCGTTCTGTGCTTGAGCAGATCGGGGACTTCGAACCAGAGGCTCTTGCACACGACATCGCCTCACCCATCACCGAGTCTTCGGATGTGAAGACTCCCCAACCACAGCGTACTCGCAACTTCGAAACTGAGCAGAACCGACTCATCGAGCTGACTTCGCGACTTCCACCGCCTCCCCTTAAAATTCCCAGTACCAATGCTCAACCTCTCACGCCTGGCCTCACTGATGACACAACGCCAGCATCCTTTACTTCACGTGAACTGCCGAATAGCCCAACCAACGTTTCAGAGTTACCTTCATTGCCTTCTACGGCGATTTTATCGACTAATATTGATAAATTGTCGTTCTGTTCTAGCGATAATACCCTAGTAGACACATCTTTCCGCGACAGCCACGCGAAGTCTGAATGCAGCGAATCTGTTGGGCGTGGTGTAACGAGCACCGGAAGCAGCTTCACATATAACGGCAATCTTCGCGACTCTGAAATCAGTGGTGTCTCTCAGACTTCCACACGGGCTACCTCCCCAGATATCTGCAGCCAAAAAGTTCCGTCGCTGAAGGGTAGCCAGAGTTATTCCACCCTTGCAGAAGAGAACGAAGAGACGGAGGTCAATATCCTCGAGAGGACGTATGCGCACGAGCTTATGTTCAAGGAAGGCCAGGTCATTGGGGGCAGTCTTCGGGCCCTGATCGAGATACTGACAGCTCACCAATCCACGCCTGACGCCACTTTCGTCTCCACCTTTTACCTGACGTTCCGCCTGTTCGCTACCCCATTGGAGTTCGCGCAGACGCTCGCAGATCGCTTTGACTATATCGGAGACACACCGCACGCTGCTGGGCCCGTCCGACTCCGAGTTTACAACGTCTTCAAGGGCTGGCTGGAGTCGCACTGGCGGCATGACTGTGACGACGTGGCTTTGGACTTCATTCTTAACTTCGCTCGAACTACCTTGACGGCCAGCCTTCCCTCTGCAGGGAGACGTCTGGTGGAGCTCGCAGAGAAAGTCTCAACGGTGCATGGGCCCGTCGTGCCACGACTAGTCTCTACCATAGGCAAGACCAACACCGCAGTCGCTCAATACGAACCTCCAGACACTCCTCTTCCGCCTCCAATCCTTGGCAAGAAGGAACTCAACCTCTTGCGGCAATGGAAAAACGGTGGAGCAAGCATCAGCATCCTCGATTTCGATCCCGAGGAGCTGGCCAGACAAATCACCATCAAGGAGTCGAGGATCTTCTGCTCTATCCTCCCCGAGGAGCTTTTGGCTACTGAGTGGATGAAGAAGACGGGATCTCTCGCCGTCAACGTCCGGGCAATGTCCACGATTGCCACAGACTTGACCAACCTCGTCGCCGACTCGATCCTGTCCACTGGACAAGGGGAGACCAAGAAGCGCGCGGCGATCATCAAGCACTGGGTCAAAATTGCGAATAAATGCCTCGAACTCAACAACTACGACTCACTCATGGCAATTGTCTGCTCGCTGGACTCGTCCATGATCGCGCGTCTGAGATACACCTGGGCACTTGTCTCCCAGAAGACCAAGGCAACATTGGAGGAGTTGCGCAGTATCGTGGACTGCTCTCGAAATTATTCCGGGTTCCGTCAACGATTGCAGAACCAAGTTCCGCCCTGCTTGCCCTTTGTTGGCATGTACCTTACCGATCTCACTTTCGTCGATCACGGAAACCAGGCCCTCCGCAGCCTTCCCACCGACGACGGGGAAATGGAAGTCATCAACTTCGACAAACACATGAAGACAGCGAAAATCATCAGCGAGCTTCAGCGCTTCCAGGTTCCCTATCGACTGACGGAGGTTCCCGAACTCCAAACGTGGATGCAGGACGAACTAGTCCGCGTCCGCTCCAGTGGCGAGAAGAGCTTTCAGATCTTCTATCGCCGGTCCTTGATCCTCGAGCCCAGAGAATTACCCCAGCGGAGCATGCAGTCCGAGTCGTCCAACCTTCCGCCACGGGAGAACGTCAAGGACAAATTTGACTTCCTCTCTTGGACTCATCCTCTCAAACCGAAATCAATTGCGACGAATGTCTGACTGAATACGACGGCAGATACCATCTTCCTTTTTCGAAGCTGCCTACTTCCACTCGAACGATGCGATACTCCCAAACCGCGCATGAGCGCGTGCCTTAACGTCAAAGGCCTTACGATTTTATGACCCTTAATTTCTCGGAACTGTTATTTGCGCACGCCTTTTTTTTATTTTTCTGTCAATTTTATCCGTTTATAACCATTGTCATTCTGTATCTTCTACGGGTTCGGTTCCCTTTGGTACCATTTCTCGCGGTTGTCTGGATATATCATCGTTTCTCATAATTCTCGAACGACACTCGTGTATTTTATATTCTGTTCTGCGCTTTTCCTTCTCACAAGAGAATCCACCGGAAAATACGGGAAAGAGAAAAAATGACCCCAAGGTCAAAAAGTTCCATTAGGGCTCTGGACTTTCACCCTCTGTTTAGACGGGACGAAACTGAGCTCCACAGCTCCGGGGGGGAAAAGGGAAGAGAAAGGATACATACGAAGGGATATCCGCCATTTTTGATATTGTCTTCTATTTTCCTGCATTCCGCTTCTACAGCTACAGTTGCTGGACTTCTTCATTTATGTTTCCAATGTGTCTATTATTAATTGTCGATTCGTCGGGTTGGGGCTTTTTTTTCGGTTCATTGTCGCCTTTTGTGCAGGGATCTTGGGATTGAGGACAACTTGGGAGAGAAAATTCGTTCATTTATGGGAAGATACCTTGTTTGATTTTTATTTTGGCTTTTATCATGCACATAACTCCTCATCGCATATGAGCTCTGGATGTAACTACTTGTCGAGTTAATGCATTGGAACAGTCTCAACCAGTACTTTTTTTTTTCTTCCTCATGGATCAGATCAGGTCATAGGGTTTGAGTGTCAGCTATCAACTTCATACAATCCCTGGATACGGAGTACAAATACCGCCTATAGCGACAGCGTCGATTTGCCTCCAATACTTGGTCCCTCACGCGAATGAAGCAGGGAGCTTCTACATACTTCTTACTCCTTGCTGTGCGAACCAGGAAAAGTGCCCCAATCTAAAAAAAAACCATCTGCGCGCCAGAGCCCAGGTTGGACATTCATAATCCGACAATCTTGGATCCCTGTCCATGTCAAACCAGTCATGCATGATGCATGTCTCTGCAGCACAACATCCTGCAGGATGCAAGGTGATGTACATATGTAGTCACTGGGCGCGGGGCACCATCCGATTTGAGCACGAGAAACGCCTTTGACGGAAAACAGGACTTGCACGGTGATAGCTACAAAGCCAGAAGCTGTGACTCGTCGAATCTGTTTTATGGATGCACCATCTCTTTCGAGAAAGATGGGGCAATGCCCAAGAGCGAATTCTCAGTTACTAGATCACGCTTTGGTCGTTGAGTGTCGCATAACCCGCAGAATTACTTTCTTCAGCTGCATGTAAGGGACTTCACTTGTGTGTGTCTATGACATATCTGGAAGTCTGTAAAAGCATTTTGTAAGGCCAATTCTCCATAACCCCATTTTTTTTGCATCAGTGATAATAATGTTAACAGAGGGTCAAGCTCTGATCCAGACCACATACAAGTCCCCAACTGTCAGAAATATAATTTCTCCCTTCCTGAACCTCCATCAACTGCTACTCCGTCATCCAACCAACCCAGCAAACTCTGGCTCTGGCTGAAGGATCGGATCAAGACCAAACCAGAACAGAACAGAACAGTCGAGTAGCACAAAACCAATACCCTCAAATGCAATCCAGCCTTTCACAAGGCCCATTGTGCCATCTCCTCTCCTTCAATGTCCAGACCCTCGCAAAATACTGTAATCACCGAGAATGTGACTCGGCTGCATCAATCACAACCGATGCAGTCCAAGTTCCAATATCACTTTCGTCCACTACTGGTAGCTCACGGAAATTTCCCCTTAGATTAAGCTCTGGTCTGCAGTATTAGAGACGCTGGTGTCAATGCCCAACTTGTGATGGTCTTCTGTCACGTAATCCCAGCTTACAGTAGCCCATCTGCTTGGGTTGATATTGTCAGGTCCCAGGCACATTCAGGAATCGAATAGAACGGTGAAAATGTTGTTCATGTGTGACATTGTCTCGCCGGCGGTCCACATCGATCTCACCGCAGGGCGAGATTACCTAGAGGAGTTTCCACTGCTCTTTTGCTTCTCCTGTGGGGGACCGTGGCTCCGTGAGCAGGCAGTCCATTAATCGATGTGGGATTTGCTTACTCTAGAGTGACTGTGTTCGATGTGAAGCCCTGCTGGGTTTGTATAATATTGCACCATATAATCCATTCTTGTGTACAATCTAGCACATACGACCATAGGGTGTGGAAAGCACGGCTTCCCGTCCGCTCAGCCGTACTTAAGCCACAATGAGTAGGCTCAATCTTCCATTTCCTATTGGTCTGATAGCTGCTTTAAGAGTGGGAACGGGTTTGAAGTTAGGGCGAGTACGGGTGCACAGCGGGTGAGTGAGACTTCTTTCTGGTCGCGCGATTGAGGGTGGGGTTGGGTGAAAATTATGGGATTGGATGATTGAACCGTGCCAACTTAGACTTAACTGACTTATAAGTCTTTGCAGTGACAGCTTTCTCATTCCCTCATTCCTAGGGCAATGGATGTCAGTATTACACAAGAAAAATAAGGAAGCACAAATTCACTTCAGCGAAATAAAGCTCCTAAAGCGAGTGTCTGAAAGTAAGCAGCACTAACATTAAGTGACCTCAATAACTAGCAGGGAAGCTTCTTATGAAAGCGTTTTCTGTATACCAGCCCTACAATTAGATCTCCTTGTCTACTCTGTGGTCGTCCATCGTGCCCTGTCATCATGCAAGTGGGTATGACTAAGGCTCTTTGCAAAGGCAATGTGCTATAAATGGCATCATCAGTTGGTCAGTCACATGTAATATATTAAGTAGGTATGTTGATGGGAAAGGTTTCTAGTCAATTTGTCCACAAGTGACAGTGAAGAGCAGAGAAAGATGGGAAGTTATATAGGATATAGGATGCAAAAAAAGAGATTATCTGCGAAAAAATAAATTTCATAATGTCTTACCGTCGAGATTTTATCTGTTCCATTAAATAACGCAGTGCATCAGCTACCAGCAGGGTGTCTTTGTGATTGGGACCCAGAGCCTTCTTTCGGCGGGCCAGAGCTCATTGATAGATCTCCTCAGCCTCCTTAAGCCGGCCCTGTTTAGAGTAGAGATTTCCAAGATTATTGACAGTATCCAGAGTGGAGGTGTGATCTGGACCAAGGGCGATCTTGTAGCCAGCCAGGGCTCGCTGGTACATCTCCTCAGCTTCTTTAAGCCGGCCCTGATTAGAGTAGAGAACACCAAGATTGTGTATTGCTTTCAAAGCTTCATGGTCCCCAGACATGTCCCATCCATGCAGTGCTTGAAAGATCCAATCAGCATGGGGGAGCAGTCATCATTGCAGAACCCAGTGTTGCAGCTTGTTTATAGCTCTGACACCAGTCTTGGACTACAGAGTGCAACAAATAACTGCTGATAACTGGTTTTAATTTAATTAAAGAGAATTCCAGAAGTGCCTGCATTGCTGTAGAGAATTTAATCTCATCTGAAGCAACTTCAGAGAGCCATACTGGCTTGCCTTTGTGTTGCAGTCCCTGGTGAATCAGGTTGTACCAAATATCTCAGTTGTCATAGTAAGCTAATAGCAGCAGCAACTTAGCAGAGGATGGAGCCTTTCTCTGGATCTCTTAATAGGGGATCATCCACATGCTCACTAGATTTCCATTAACATAATGATGGTGAGGCTGTGAAGATTCCTGTAAATCCCTCCAGGATTGTGAATATAATTCTAGATACTTGGAAGGACTAATCCCTATCTACTGGATGTAGGAACCTGCAATCACAATAGTAAGGGGTAGTCCGTCCAATTGGTGAGTAAGTGTAAGGATATCTAGTTTATATCAGCGATGTGGAGAGGAAAACCCTTGGAAATGCTAGGCAGACCTGGATACTCTGTAGAAAGGCTTTTGGCTGTTCCCACATTAAGCCTGGAACTGTCAATCAGAAGCTGTACTGATTGTTCTATATTAAGCTTTTGAACTAGGTAGGAATGTCCCACCTCAGCAAGCTGGGGAAGCTGAGTGGTAATGATGATGGAGCCGTGGTCTGCAGAAGGAAAGAGCTTGGTCAGGTCATGAGCTTCACCATCTAGGTATTCTGTTGCAGAGTATTGATCAATATTGTCAAATATGAGGAGCCATTTGGAGTTTCAGTCTATTGCCAGCCACTGGAGTACCTGTCTTGCTTATGGTTCTATTCCTTCATCAGTCTTAGGATCATCTGTCATTTGAACACCTGCAAGTCTTGGTAGGACTGATGCCAAAGAGCGTATAGTTCTTCCCATTCAATCAAAGAATTGCAGAAAAGTCATCCTTGTGGATCTGAGCAAACTGGATTGCTAGTTGAGTCTTGCTGATACCCCCTAATCCATGAAGCATGACTGTCTTTTGCATGGTGGAAGGATCTGGCTGCAGGGCAGCCCATAAATAGTTCAGATCCTCATCACGTCCCACAAATTGATTGATAGCAGGCACAGTTATCAGGTCCAGGGGAATGTGGAAGCTCTTTGCTGAGAAGGAGACATGATTGTCAGTTTGTTTGTTGTTATATTGAATCATACATGTGTCTAAGAAGCAAGTAGTTGTGTATCCATACCAGCATCTGATAGTGCATCACGCGCTGTTGGTGTGCTGTCAATATGGTTCACTGGGATCACCGACAGCAGTTCTTTAGCGTATGCTGCCGCCACTGCCGCCGCATATCCTTGCCATTCTTTGCTCTTGTGCGAGTCCGCGTAGTCACAGATACCTCGAATGACCAGACATGGAAACCTGTTCATCAGACCCGCGGCTTCCATCTCAACACAGTAGGCTCCCAATTCCCGGCCCAGCCGATCTCTCGTATCACTGTCCTTAATCACTTGGTTGCCAGACGCAATCAAACCATAATGGATCAACGGCTCATCACTGAACCGGGGAGGACGTGATATAGTACGCCTGGAATCATAGCTGTCGCAAGCATCTTCTGGTCTGACATGCATATTGCTTGCTTTGAACAATTGATCATTTTGCCAGCCAGGATAATTGAACTGAGAGGTCATCCGGGGATATTTTGCGATCATCTTGGAGAAGAAAGCGGAAACATGACTTGGCTTCATCATATGATTTGCCTGCAGCTGAGAGAGGGCAGTTAAAAGGACTTGTGGTGGTTGGTTTAACATGCCGGTCCGTTCAATGCGACCGCCGTCAACAGCTTTTCCCATATCATACTGTACTACTCCTCCAAAGGCGCCAGTTGGCTTGCTGACCACAATATCTCCCAATCGAATATCTGCAGACTGGCTCGGTACACTACCCCCGATTCCGACCATAAGACCGAAGCTGATGTTATGAAATGTGGACAGCATCTGCTCAGCCACCACTGCGGCAGAAGTTATGCCATAAACACCAGCTGGCAAACATGCGACCACAATATTATGGCCCGAAATTTCTCCTAACGCGTAGGCATTTTTATCATTGGCAGGCTGTTGTAGCGGAACGTGGACTTCATCAAGCATGGCCTTTGCGGCGGCCATCTCCAGCGGCAAAGCACGACCGTGTAATCATTGTGGGAGAGTTTCTTGACAGTTGCCATTGAAGAGGAATCGAAAGGACGAAACCTGCGTACTTGTTATTTTGGGGGAAGGAAATCACAGTTAATGTGAGAAGGGAGACCGTTGATAGGGATCACGACAGCAGATAAATACCTAGGTGCATATCAGGTTTACCATACATGTATGTATCACACCAATACTACTAGAGCATATCCATAAATACCACTTGTGCATTTCTATGGCAGTTCTAGACATTTCAAGTCTATTGAACAGTACCAAGATAGAAGCCTTTCAGAACACTAGGTCATAGTACCATCTATTAGAACTGTATACCGTTATATGACAGTATAGTATTTTAATTGTCTCGGCCTGATTGCAGCTTTCTATTTGGAAATAGTCAGAGATCAGGTAAATCTGTAATATGTGATTGTATCGTAATAGGAGAAAAAAGATATAGTGCTGGCGTTTTCTACTTAACATCTAGCTAGCCTATCTATAAAGACCATTTTTTTCAGATCATGGGTTCTATGTAGAGATGATATTGTCATCAGGCTGTCCTCTATGATGAAGTCTTGCTGCAGATACCGCAATCAAGGCAAGCACGAACAAGCCTACAGCCATAAGGAAAGGTAATCCCATCTAGAAATAGCTGGCCTTTTGGACCTGTATTCTCAGTTAGCCTGTTTGAGATGTTTACATCATCGCTTGGGATATCTGCTCCCACATTCGGCCCCGATTTGGCATCCTTTTCCTTCCCTCCCTACGCTGATCTTCTAGTACGATACTACCTTATTGCTTTCCTAGCTAATGAGATTGAGTTGTTCACAGAAATCACCCAGCTGCAACCCCCACCAGAAGGAATTGGCCAGTCAAGGCCCACCAATGATTATTCTGCTATAGATTATGACAGCGATTCCTATATATTATAATGTATATGGTCCCCAAGTACTTCTGCTTGACCAAGCCTGTAAGAAGGTTTCTTATTATAACTCTAAAAGTAAATCCCAGCATAAATAAGACTTATCCTAAGACCAGTAGAGTTAGAGATATAGCGAGGAAAATTATAACAGACCCTACTATAAGAAGAGTATTATTTAGCATACTGCGCTCTGCGCATGGGAGGATTGATCACCTGATTTCCAAGTTATCATGCTCGCTGAAGTCCATAATGTGGGTAAAATTGGACAAGGGGTCGTTCTCTATTTTTTTTATTTCTTTTCATATGTAAAAATGAGTATAATAAGAAATAGAGGCATGGATCTCAGGCTGGTATGTGTTGAAGGTAGAAGACTGGAAATGCAGAGTATAGAGAATAGGAATAGAGAAAAACAAGCTTTTCTCTGCAATCAATAGTTGGATTTTTAATCATCTTTCAGTCCATTAAGTCTTTACCTGTATGAAATTGGAAAAATGTGCCTTTCTGCAAGTGTTCAGTGTTCAGGTGAAGAATAATGAGGTGAGTAAACAACTGCCTAAAGCTCTTATAAATGGTGCCTGAACAAGCAGCAATGCGCCAACACCATTGTGAGCAGAATGGGTGAGCACCATCATACTTATGCTGTTGTATGTTTTTGGCATATTTTTAAGGGACAATCAAGATGCTAGAGGAATAAAATCTCACCTCCTATATCCAGCAATTAAAGCTAATTCTTAATCTAGAGAGTGGTATCTCTTCTATTCCTGCTAGTTGCAATAGCTACTGCTACATTTTCGCTGTATCTAGCCTTCTATTCCTTGATCCAAGCAACCTTAATATAGTATTGGCTGCCTTTTCTTTAGAGACGCACATAAGTTATCTTTGCTGCTTGCAGGTCATAGGCAGTAAGGTACAGCTTTGTGCTCATATTTAAAAAGACCCCAGAGAAAACCCCACCAACAACCCAGACTGTATTCTCTCAAGATTCATGAAAATTTGATTGGCACTCTGTGGGAATCATGCAAACCTTCACATGTCCAATGACAATTGCTAATCCTTTATATGTGTGCATTATAGACCTTGGGGGAAAACGAAGAAAGAAAGCCATCAACAGTGAGCCAATCCTCTCACATGTTAAGTGATCATTAGACATAAAACTGCATTATGACCAAATATTCGTTGCTTCAAGGCTCCATCCATGATTTGTATGCTTTCAAAAAATCTAACAAAGGCTCGCCATCATTGCCAGAAATATTATGACCGATGCCTTGACTTGGTATGTTCCGCAAAGGATGCGATTTCTCTTGCGCGTCACTTGACGGCAATTCTAGGACGGGAATTATCGACGGGCGTCCATGTGCACATTGAAATGGAAACACACATCCTGAAAGCCGGGCGACAAGATTCTGGCACTCCTCCAAGCTTAACTTGTCATTGAACATGATCGCAGTTCGACAAGCGCGAGAATTGAGAAGCTCAATAATCCCTTGAGGGCAACCTGCAATCCATTTCACCCAAGCTGGGGTCGATTCCTCCACGGCAAAATGTGGCGTATGGTTCGTGTTGGAATGAAATGCATCTATCTTCCGGGCGTACGGTCTTGAGATTGATGTTCCAATACCGTTTTCTTCGCGCTTCCAAATATCCGCTCGGATGATATCAAGAATCAAACTTGGCTCGAGCCTGCAGCGTTCCGCGATGAGCGTAGGAAGAGTCCTTACAGAGACGCGAGCAGTACTGGAAGCAGGCTGATCTGAAATGTCGTAGGTGATACCCCAGATGGAGAAGAATTTCGAGTACTTCTTGAAAAGCGTAACTTCAGCCGTGGCAAGTTCGAAATCGACGGGTTGCAGATTGGTCGTCCGCACTTCGAAGGCAAAATCTGTTCTGTCAGAGGGGATCGTACTGGTGAACATTTCGTCATATAGCTGTTCGATTCGACAGCGCTCATCAGCTGCGTGCTGATCAATGAGAGTCAAAACAGTATTGGAACTATCTTCATGTCTGTTGTCAACTGAAGCAGTTTTCACTTTTGCAAGAACAAATTTCTGATCAACTTGCGCAATGATCTCTGCTTCCACAAGACCAGTCTTCGATATCTTGCCTCGGAAACTACCAAAATGAGCGGCTTCAAACCCCTGAGTTGGACCCAAAAACTCAGAAGCCTGCTTATTGCAGCAAGTCGTTTGACTTGTTCCAAAATCAATTGCTGTTATTGGTTTCTCAGAGCGACTGAAGGTAGGATTATTCCACTGCTTCAAAAATTTGTCAATCCAAACGTTTTGATCCAAGGTGTTCGCCGACTTTGTGCGCCTAAACTTGTCCAATGGGCGCGGGTATCGAATTGAACCGGTGGAATGAGGTCTGTCGGTATGCTGATTTCGCTGTTCCGCGTTATGACTAGATTTTTTCGTTTTGGAGTGTCCTGTTCGCAGATTAATCAAAACAACTTCTCCAGTATCGGGGTTGGTCCAAGAAGTAAATTTGTCCGCCAAATTGTCTTCACCAGATTCATTGATACTGGTGCAAATCCCGGGCCGTTGCAAAGACCTAGTCGAGATCGAGTTCCCAGCAGTCATGTCCGCGAAGCTATCCTGCTTGGATGTAGCGCACCGTGAATTGCGAGGAAGTTCTTCGACTGGGCGATGAGAAGGGATCAGCGGATTGAACTGCTGTGGTTTTTCTTGCCGAGGTTTTGGAACCTTCGGATTCATCATTTCCTCATTTGCACACTTTATCCTAGACCAGTTGCCGAAGACTTGACGGGAAATTGCTGGTGATGTATTCTGAAAAAACGGTAGCTTCAGTCGGGTGTCGAATGCTTCTTCCGTCTCGAGAACGGCTTTCCCCTTCTCTCCCACGCATAGGGAAGACGAGGTGGACACGGCAGAGGTCTTCGATTTCTTGCAATTTCTTTCATGCTCGGTTGCCGCACCCTGATATCTTTCATGCAGCTCCCGTTTTCGCCCTACATGTCGTGGGCGTAAGTTGTGCTGATGCAGAAACTCCGTTATCATCGCAGCAAGTACGTCAAGGATGCGTTTGATGGAATTGTCGGACTCAGGTGCAAGTTCACCGCGATCGCCGTACGGTTTCCGAACGTCTTTGGGTATAATCCTGAGGTAAAACATCGGCCAGCGATTGATAGCCTTATTTGTCCCCTTCACGTTCGAGTCGTTGCCATCCCTTTCTCCCAGGGATTTTGTCGAGGCAAAGGATGAGGTTTCACCCGTAGGTTCTATCGTCTTGGTACCGAAATCAGATGAAGCGAATAGACGATTCACTTCGTCATACAAGACATTTGTGCTATGCCGGAACGAAACCGGATTTGTACCCAGCGAAACAAATTGGACCCTTTTCGTAGGGCTGGGGGTTAGTGAAATAGCAGCCCGTATGGAAAGGTCCGGAAGGCTGGCTGAAACAATTCTCCATGTATCTAAATGCTGAAGACTGATGAGTCCTGCCTGTATGAGTATGGAACCAACGCGCTTCGAGTCTAGTTCATTCCGCCCAAGGCCTGAACTCGTAGCGGGAAAGAATCCTATTGACGGTCGGAATGCCAGCTTTTTCCCTCTGGCAGAATCTGTTAGAACCAGTTTGATAATCTGGTCATTCGCTAGCAAGATCGACACCAGGAGGAGCTTGAGAGTCTCCCACTCTCTTTCTAGGTCGTCTGGCCTTTGAAGAGCCAACGCGCGGCTTTTGACGCGCACAGGCATATTTCCGAAGAGGTCATTCACAGTCACCCTGGTTCCATGGCTAGCAAACTTGAGCTCATGATGTGCTGGTGCTGGCATCAACCTTGCAACGGGCTTTGAATGATGGAAAGTGACAGAATTCGTAGTTCGATAACGGAGGTGATGGGATGTTATTGTAAGGAGCGAAATGGAAGCCAAGGAAGCGAGAAAGATCCCTCTTCGACCGTGGAGATTCTCCTCTAAGTCGAACTTCGAGGTATCTATGCTTCTGGTAAGCTATGCAGCGTAACTTTATGGGAGTTCAATGACCTACGATGCGCCTTTCCCAAGCCACCACCATGGGCAAATTCGGCAGGAGGAATTCCATCACCATCATCTTCCACAATGCAGCCTCCACGTTGAAAATCAACAGTGACATATATCGTGTGCGCGTGTGCGTCAAGGGAGTTCTTGATCAGCTCCAAGATGACATCATTAAGATGCGTAATGGATGTCGACGACTTTATCTTCTGGGCCACATCGTGTGGGAGCTCTTGGATCCTCGGATCGTGAGGGGAGCGTTCTTGAAGTCCGGCAGGTTCAGACATGCCTCACCCCAAGCACTTAATCCGGCATGGTGTTTCGCTACTTCCAGACCCAGCGTCTATCGATGTGTTGCCACTTCTTCATGGCAAATGACCGGTGGGTGGTGGGATGGCCACGGATGAATCGAATCAGCCTCTCGACGATCCAAATCAGTTTGTCCCCTAGCTCTAAACCGCTGACACACGTTGAGCAGGGAGGAAATACGGAGCAGGAAGCAAGCATTTGAACAGAAGGATTGCGAGACCTGATAAGGAAACTGCCAGGAGTGATAAGTAATCACGTGGCGATAGGTTAAGCGCTGTCCAAAATCAATGCATTTATTAACCTTGGAACATTATTCTGTATGGAGTAGCTTACCTTGAATAGTCTTGCCATCTCTGCACTTTAAGCATGTTCTGAATGGGGAATACTGGGCTTAGAGGCAGGACCTAGCGCAAGTGGTGGAGAAGAACAATGATCATACTTTTTCATTGCGGATGCTCTTGAATGACGAGCACTATTTACTACTGGTAACTTGGCGTGCTGTATGCATTCGTTCTGATTGGGGCAGTCGAACTCAACATTCCACAAGTGTCTTATGATGTCTAAAGCATTCTTCTGCATAACCTGCATATACCAGAATTACAGACTATTATAATGGGATAAATCATTCTCACTGAAGGGAGCTCCTGTTTTTTATCTGCAAAAGAATTGTAATCAAAGGCTGGCCTTTGTTGCTGTAGGTCATGGCACACAGGTGAGCTTATACGCTAGATTTAAGAAGTAACAGGAAGCTGATGATGACAGAACTATACCTGCCTAAACGCAACTGCTAGTACTGCACCAGTAGCTATAGGCGCAGTTGCTGATCTATATGATGCCACTTGCATTGCCTCTTCAGCGACAGTAGGACACAAAAAAGATATTTCTGCGGTGTCGCTCCATTATCATCTGAGCTATCTCATGATGGCTGTACGTACAGCGATATCCAGGCTGCTTCGCCGCTGACGAGGGATTTAAAAATGCCAACAACAAACGTGCTTATTCACAGTGGTAAGGACAAGGGTCATGGCTTGTTATCTTCGGATTACATGTCGACTATGAACTAGAAGTATTATTGTCCAGCTCCAATATCCATACATACTCCACATGTTCCAAGCGACCACCACAGAGTAAGAGCTGGTCTTCCCTGAAGTTCTGGTTTGTCATGGTTAGGAAGACTAATAGCTAATTTCCCAAAAAGCTCTTCTCTTTGGCAGTGTGGGCTCTGTTATCACCGGCGTGCTCGAATGATAGCCGCAATTCCTTCAGTATTGGCTCTGCCTTGTATAACAGTGCTTCTACCATGAGCCTCATTACCCTTATACAACCTCTCCGACAGGTGCTGGGTCGGGTCATCAACTAAATCCGTGTTGAACATCTGGGCATCATCAAATGCCTTGTTCTCAACCCACTCCGCTTTATCAATAAGCTTCAAAGCTCGGACGTCCTCATCAGTTAGAGGGACAGTGTCGTTGCCTAGTTTATCCTGAGCATTGAGTGATCGGATCTCGACGATGATGACGGACTTACCAGGTTGGAGAGATTGCCGTCCTTCAAGCTGAGCAGCAATGGCAAGCCTCTCACCGAGAACTCTCTGGACATTTCGGTCAACTCTATGGACAATTGGCAGTGCCGCTACAAAGCCGCTGTGCAATGTAGCGCTTAACCCGACATGAGCGGTAAGGATTCGTGTGGTAAGATCCGCCCTCGCTCTATCCAATCGAGCTAATATATCGCCAACAACTTTCTCATCTCTTTCTCCAGACGAGAGTGCATGCATGTACTGCCGAATCTTATGCTTTGTCTGCCAGGCATTCAAGCCATCTAGATAATCCTTCAGCTGTTGCGCACAGGCCACACAGAATGGGTCAGTGCCGTGGCCTTCTCGCCACAGGGCGACGTGCTCGCATCAGCTTCATACGACAAGACCGTCCGGTTGTGGGAGGCGGCGACGGGTCGGCCGCTGCAGATACTCGAGTGCAGCACCTCTCATCTATCTTTTTCCTGGGATGGTTCAAGCCTACAGGCAGATCGAGGAATCTTACTTTCACACGCATCTTTCCCTCGCACTATCTCCAATGATCGCCCTCTTCCGAGACATATTTTCGTCAGGGAAGACTGGGTCGTGAAAGATGGGGAAGACGTTCTTTGGCTTCCGACCATCGAGCAACGTGCGTGGCGTCCAGAGAAAACCTTCTCGTATTAGGACATGTTTCTGGTCGTATTACCTTTATAGGGTTGACTCAGAGCTGATATATACGTCCACGCTTGTGCATCCTCCTCCCCGCTGGAGAACGTGTAGATTAAATAGACCCAGATGCTACAGCGTTTTTGCCATCCGCATGCCTTGGGTCGCGAATGATTCGAGAATCAAGACACTTCCTGCCTAGACTGGTAAAATCTCTTCCGATTTCCCGTTCGACAGTGGCAACACATCGGGATGGATCTCCGGTTCTTTCCAAGGATAATAACGGTCGCAACGCGGTTTTTGTGGTACTTGACCGCTTGGACAGTCGATCCGTCTCAGTTGCTTCTCACAAGACTGCCACAGCAAAAGATGTGATATCTTTGTCAGTGGGGGGCTTCTCCGATCTATGTCCCATCCAGAAGTTTCTCTTGATCAACATGATATCTATATGGCTGCAGGAAATTGAGATGATGACATCCGGCACCAATGTCAGCGCCATTGGATTCCAGAGGCCATTCGCTATACTCACCAGGAGGCAGTAGAGACACTATTTACTGCCAAAACACGCATTAAACATGGCTGAATGAAACCACGAGTCCATCTTATTGATTGGCCTGAATTTCCAGCAGTTAAACGACTTCAAGCATAGAAAACAGTCCACTACAGTCTTGGCCCAATGTTATACAATGAGGGCACTACAGAGGGTACATACAAGGTCATTGAGAATGTCTTCCTGGAGCAATTGGGCGACAATAGTGATACAGACCTTGATGGGCTTTTACAATTGGCTTATGGAGATGAGAAAATAGTGTCACTCCTCCATGCAGATGCAGTTAAAAAACAACGCACAGAGCTATTCGTCTTCTTGATTGTTTCAGCTGGTTATTGCCAATCCCTGGGCTGTTTCACTGGCGCATGAACTACTTGGATATGATCTTTGAGCTCTATTCTGAGGCAGACCATCCTACAGTTGAATCAACACTCCATCGTAACAAGCTTTATCTAGGTTGTGTACAGGGACACAAGAGTCCATTTCATCATAAAGAAGAGGTGGCTACACGCTCATTTGACGCTCGAATCACCGCCATGTTCTATCAATTCGTGCCATCAACAGTCAATCCCGCGCATGGTAATGAAGTGGATGATTGGATTCAAAGTCTTGGAAGGAGTCAACTCCTAGACATTGTGCCAGATACGCCAGTCTCTGTTCCATCCTAAAGAGCAAGAGTCCAAGATTTGCGAGCAAGATGAAAAACCAGTTGACTATGAGTTCTCAGCACATCCAAAGTTCCTCCAGCAGATGGAGACTTATAAGTCCTTGAAACTTGCTATCAAGCTTGCTGACATTGGAATCATCCAGCGAATCTTTGAACAATGCTGTCTCCTCTTCCCTGGCACAAATAAAACCCGATATGCTTTACTCTCTTTATATATGATCTGGCTCACCCAAGCCAAAGCATCTGATCCTGAGCTGCAGACTGCTATTCTCGCAAATGGACTTATGAATCTTCGGGGCGCGGAAGACTGTTTGTTTGAGATTGATCGGCTGAACGAGTTCTTCAATCTTTGGATGAAGACGCTTATGGCAACTCGACGGACCTCAACTCTAGAGTTTGGTAGGTAGCTGCCGGTTGGTAGGGTTCACCTGAAGATGGCGAAGAAATTCTTGACTCAACTGCCTTCTCTCTGCACCTTTCTGTCCTTTCCATTCTTCCGCTATGGCTACTTCTTCAAGCTTCCACCTTTCATGCTCTGACCTTATCCAATCACTGCATTGCCTTGCAACTTCCCTCGGCTTTTCTATTGGAGTCATATGCCCGGCCGACTCCAATATAACATGCTTCACACACTCTTCTGCAATACCACCATTCCCACCGACCCCTATTCCGGTCATAAAAACAATTCTTGAGCGCACCTCCTCAGAAATATGCATTGAACAACCACCAAAGAGGTACAGCACAGTCGGCCGCACAAGTGGGAGATTATAAAAAGTCATGACCGGCTCTGTTCGATAGAAGACTAGATTTTCAGAAGGCATATCTGGATACAACCTGCGCTGGACTTTGCGTGATTGTGAAATAAATGTGGGGCGAATAAAGTTGAACACCTCTTGGTCCTTTGTTGTAGTCAGAGTAACTGGGACATCATCATTTCCACTCTCTAAACGCTTTGCTGTGGCCGGCACATCATTAAGTCCATGTTTAATCCAGGAATCCAGAGCCCGCGAATCCCAGGCTTGGAAGAATTTGCTTTTGTAGAATTCTGCTGCCGCAGCTGAGCGAGATGACCAGTAGTCTTGACGTCGGGCGGATGCTACAGCAAACGGGTATCTGCCGCTGTGTTTCTGGACTTCTGAATTTGGAAATAGAATCGGCTCAATAAGGACCAAACTATGGAAGAGACGCGGATGTGCCAGTGATAGGTGGATTAATTGCGTCGCGCCCATGCTGGGGCCGAACCCAATGATGGGACGGGGAAGTTGGTCTCTGAAATGGTTGATCATGTAGATGAGATCGCGGGAATGATCGAACCACGATGCTATCTCAAACATTGCCAATTAGGCCTGATGTAAAAGGACTTTCAATAAGAGGGGAGCAAGCTCTTACGATCATTCTCGAGTTTTTCTTGATTGAGGACACCACTGGCACCAACATTTGCTGCATCTGCAACCCAGATACCACGAATTGAGACACCAGCTTTCTTAATCAGCTGCTTTAATTCAATCCATAATGGTTTGTACACTTCCTGAAAGCGACCTATTAGCCTTGGTTTGGATTGGCGATTCTGGCATTTGTCGACGTACCTTTGGAGTCCCAATTGCATGAACACCAATGATACTTATATCAGACGCTCACTGCCATCCTTCAGGGCTTGAGTGATTCCAGGGTCTGTCCATTCTCAGCAGAACCGCTGTTTTGCTTGCTTGATAGCAGCAACAATTATGCTACATGTCGGATGGAAATGGCCAAAAAACTTTCAATTCCTTTTTTCTTTCCACTAATACGGGAGTGTGCATTACACGGTGTGGAAGCACTGCCTCAGATCTTCGGACATATCTCATACCAAATCGACGCGAAAGACGAATGCAAGCCACGAAAGCGTTTTTTTCGACCGATTTGGACGGCTTTCTTCAATACCAGATTGGGTTGAGTCTCATGGAATTTGGTTTCAGTGGCATGATTCAGTTTTGCTCTTAGATATGTTGATTTGGTATCTTTCTATTGACTAGCCAATTAATAATCTGCATAAGCACGTCTGGCAACCTGGCATATGCTACCAACGACTGAACAAGTAAATCACGCTTGCTCAATGCGCCCTAATCTCAGAAGTGCGCGCGATTTAAAAAGATATTCTAAGGGCTGGAAAATCAATTTGACCTATCCAGAGGAGCATGGTCCTGGATGTGAGGAACCGTGTCATCAAGACGCATAAAGACTCGCGAAAAGGTCTCTACTGTCCAGCTCCATTATCCATATATACTCCAAATGTTCTAAGGGACCACTACAGAGTAAAAGCTAGTCGTCCCTGGAGTTCCGGCTTGTCATGCTTAGGAAGGCTGATTGGAGTATGGTCAGCGACCTATTAAATGGCTCCATGATGGTTCATAGAACGTATCAAGGGACCTGGAATCAATCATAGACCGAATCGCTCGAATGGGTTCTACCAAATAGCAGGCCACTGGACTTATGCGTGCAGCAGCTCCATACCAGGAAGGTTACACATAGCATAGAGATTCATTCACCGTAGGGGTTGGGATGTTCCACGCAAATGAGGCATGGACTAACCTGGCCAATTATGAGTTTGAGTAGGAAAAATGCCATGCTGGATGTTCCAGGGAAAGAATTGCTCCATAGCAGAGACTCATTGGAGAGAGTGACTCCCATATGAGTGCTAAGAGGAGAGTACACCACAGTGAACACTCCCTGGAGAGAACTGCTCCCAAGCCAAACAATCCCTGGAGCATGTATCTCCAGGCACCCTCAGTGCAGGAGAAAGTTCCCTGATTAGCGCTCAGTGGGAACATCTCCATGGAGAACAGCGCCGTAGAGAGTGATTCCCTTGCAATTGTCTCAATGGAGACATTTTGAGGCAGCAGAGCTAGAGTTAGCCAAAGCTGAGCTTCCAACGCAGGGTCCATTTTGTCCCTTGGGCACCCTTCAATTTTCTGGGTGTATTCATTTTGAGGTCGTGCTTCAATGGTTGCTCTAATTCTGAATGTATGCGTCCGACTTTGTATGCCCAAGTTGTGTGGATCTTTGACATTCTTGCCAGAGAGATGGGCCTACAGTGGTTAGAATCAGTTCCTGCTATGAGCGCTGGAGAAGCAGGACAAAATTTAAATTCCCCTGAGGCCTCTGTATTGGACTTACCAAATGCCAATCTGCACTATGTATCATGGCACTTTTTGTAGTCTAGTGGTAATGATTGAGGTCAACAAATGAATGAAGCAGTGTAATCACGTGCATACATCCACCATATCTCCTGGCGGGAGCTGATGCCTCCTGCCACCATGACAATTACATCTACATTGCCAGCGTGTTCAATCTCATGGGACATGAACCTCTGTATCTGATATAAATTGTTCTCCTTTGGGGTTTTGTTCTTTTGATTTCAGGCTCAAATTGATACCACATACCTGGTGTCTTCAATTTAGTGCCGATAACAACTGCCGCCCTTTGGGTTTCACTCTCATAAGCCTGACCTGCCCGATCAGGCAGCCTCGACTTCTACTCTCTCAACCCGAATGATCTACCTCAGGTCACAATAGTAAACAAGACCAGAGAGCCGATCTGCAGCATACAGTCAAAGAAGTTGGGTTTGGATATAGAGATGGCCACAACTGAGGGGCCCACTCGGGCGCATGGTATGGCTGGTCTATGTACAGGACAACACCTTGCAAATGAGAAACCCAGTTCTGACCAGCTCCTGATTAGATCGCAATGGACGCCGTCGACCGTTTTCCAGCTGGATGAAGCGACTCGCCATTTTGAAAAGCTCGTCAGGCTCGTCATCAGAGACGCACACGCACCGTTGGTCTCACAAGCGCAGCGCTGTCCAGAAGGGCAAGAAGAGCGTGAACAACCCTTATCCTCTTAACGGTACGACAAACGTCAATGATGACTCCGGTCGTTATCCTAACGACTCGTTCCCTGAATCAGGCGACCGTGACGGTCAACTGTCTCATTCCCAGAGCGACCCCTCCATCGCATGTTCAGGCTATGAAACCCACATTCCTGCCACGAGCGCAAAGTCGACAGCACCAACAATATCAACGAATGGAGATACGGCGATATCAGACGCGGCGTATTCAAAGGCCGGGACTTTAACAACGGCGGGCGGGGGTATCAGCTCCATGGGCGGTGGTGAAGGGAGCACATTCTCCTCCCCCGCGCCATCGGTTCGGTCATTGACGACTACACTCACCACAGTTCAGTCCGCGGCGCCGTCAGCCCAAATATATTCCGCGCAAAATGCGCAAAATGGGCCGTCGCATGCGAACTCGATGCAGAACGCTTCGAATCAGCAAGTGCAATTTTCGCACCAGTTCCCGCCTTCTCCGGTATCTGCAGTTCCATCCCACCTTGCCTCTCATGGCCATTCGGTCACCTACAGTTCAGCTACGGCGAACAACCTGCTCACCGATAACGCGTCAGTGCTGACTTTGGCGTCGTCGTCCAAACGCCGCCGACGGAACTCTCTGGATACGAACGCTTCGATTCGCGCTCTGGCCCCGTCCTCTGTGTTTGGTGGCAGTCGTGAGAGCTTACCGTTGAGTGTGCTCAGTGGTACCGTGGGCGAACCATCTAATGCATCGGCGTTTAATGCGCCTGGAATTCTCAATAGATCTAGTATGGTTGGCCTAGCAGGCGCCGAGCGAGCTAGCATCTACTCTGCATCTGGGGTAATTCCGCTGGGTAGTGCTGGTGAGCGCGGCAGTATCTATACGAACAAGCAAGGCTCTGGCGCAGATGGCGCTAGCATCAAGAGCGGCATATACTCGCATGTGCGCAACGACAGCACTGCCGCCAGCATCTCTGGCGGTATGGGCAGCCCATTGGCAAACCCCGGTGTCGTACAGCCTATGGCCACTGGCCGCATGAGCCGCAGGAGCTCGGGGTGGGGCGAGATTCCCGGCGAAGAAAGCGACGAGGATAACCTGGATGAGAAGAAGGATAACGAAAAGATAGACGCTAGAGCACAGGAGCTTGCCGAGGCAGAGGAAAACGTGAACCACGAGAGTGGCAGCAAGCTTGACAAAGAGGATGACTCTTGAACGACCTTATGCAGACGTTTCAGAGCACGTCAGAGTACAAACACTCTATATTTACTGATGATTAATGGATGGACGAAAAATATTGATGTCGGATGGCGGAGGAGCCGCTGAGATTGGACGAACTTGGAGTTATGGTGTTATGGATACGGCTTGAATGTTGACTATGGGGAATTTTTTTCCCTTCTTTTTTTCTTGGGGATCAGTTCGACTTGATATTGATATCCCGCGGCGGTCTTTCGATGGTTGTTAGGGCTCTTTTCTTTACCTGTTACCGATCATGGGTTTTCAATGATACCATTCTTCTGGCAAAGCCTCAATATCAACAACTTCAACATTATCTCTTCATTCCACTTGACATTGTTGTTTCTTCTATCCACTCAAATGTATGGTTAAAAGAACCCTGCAATGAATTGCTCACCCGATCCGCCATACTGCGCTGGCAATGTGCATCCATAGATTGATTGATTCCATGCGTTAGAAGTAACTTATGGAGTATTGAGGCTGTGTAAGACTGCTCTGCGATGCTGACTAAGAGAGCATCTGCCAACCTTGGAATACGACGTCCAATGCCCCCGGAGCTCATCCAACGGCACGTCATCCACAGGATGCTGAAGTGAATGACTTCGAGCTTATTCCGTAATATAGTTCAAGTTGTCAAGCTGTGTATGTACGTATCCATCGTCCAGTCAAGCGTGGCGCGGCCCCAGAATTTGGAATTAGCACAATGCAAGTCTTGGTTTGCTGGTCCGACGCCGATTGTGTCACCAACGGTCAACCGAAAAGGGTCGGGAATCAAGTCGTCCCAACCAACTTTCGGGCATATCTTCTGCTTGGATCACCCTTCAAAGGTCTCTGGCGGCAAATTTCTGTACTACAAACTTGATTGTTACGTACCTGCAAATCGGTTGTTATTCTCGTGGTCATGGAAGAAAAGATCAAAAAGCAGAAAAAAGTGGCCGTGATTGGCACGGGCATGGCTGGTCTGGCCACAGGGCATCTTTTACAACGAGATCCTCAGAAACGATATCAGGTGAAGCTTTTTGAAAAGGTATGCTTGAAAGATGTAAAACCACAGTGCACCGCCATTTTCCTTTTTTTTGCTTCGAGCTGCTGACTCGGGAATCAATTTGCAATAACTGAAGAGAGATCAAATCTCCTTGAGCGCGGAATCGATTCCAGTTCCCTCGCAGAATGGAAAGAAGACAGTCTGGGCAGATGTGCCCATGCGTGCATTCGCAGGGGGATTTTACCAGAATTTGATTCGAATGTACGACTATCTGGGGGTGTGCTATCATTCACAGCCATTTCTCTTCAGCTTCACCCGACAGCAGGCCCCCAAGAATCCTGGGCCGCATATGGTCCACGCATCCAATTTCCACCAGATCCCGCCCATCCCTCCGAATCTGGAGTTCATGAGCTGGATGCTTGAGGCTGGATATGCCTTGTTCTGTTACTTATGGTTCACCATCTGCGTGTTTTTCGTTGCGCCTGTCGAAGCCTCCGGCTCAACACCGAGCGAATCTCTGGATCGATATCTTCGACGGATTCGCTTACCGCGATACTATGTCGATAATTATCTGTTGCCCTTGATGTCGAGTGTATGCACTTGTTCACATCAGGAGCTGTTGCGGTTCCCCGCATCTGATGTCTTGGAATACAAGAAGCGCACGCATCGACAGCGACATTACGTCGTCGTTGACGGGGTGCATACTGTTCAAGAGACACTGCTTCGAGGACTGGACGTGCAACTAGGTGTCCAGTTGACGCGGGTTGAGCCGCGGTCTAGCGGTGTCGAAGTCAGCTTTTGCAACAGCAACTCGCGCGGAGAGGAGACCAGTGAGCTTTTTGACATAGTTGTTCTCGCCGTCTCTCCAGATATCGTCGCCAACGTGTTCCCACCGTTGAAATCGAAGTTGGACAAGATCCCCACGACGACCGTCAGAACGGTCGCACATATGGATTTCGCCACCATCCCACCCACGCTTCGAGCTGCCACGAAGGAATACCTCGCGTCCAGTGCGGCCTGCATGTCCAGCATTGATCTCAAGGCGAGCGATGCACGCCCGCAAAGCATACATTTCCGCTACAATGACTCCATCACGGAGTCGATCCATGAACAACCCAACTCGATCCTCGTCACGACCAACCCTCTCATTCCTATAGATGAATCGAAGATCATCCAATCTGCTACGTTCACGAGGGTTCTTCGCAGCCCCGAAAGCCGGTGTCTGATCAACGATATCTTCAGCCGGAATGGGACAGCAGAAGAACGGCCAGATACCAAATCATGGCGCAATGGCGACAACGGCGTCTATTTGGCTGGTGGCTGGTGTTGGGACGGCATGGTGTTATTAGAGGGCTGCATCATTTCCGCCATGAGAGTTGTAGCGGACTTGGGTGTTGAAATTCCCTGGGAACAATCATGATCATGTTGGCCAAGATGCCTGCATGAAGCGCAAGTTTATAACCATTCTGTTTTTGATGGATTTGATGATTCATCCCGTGTTGATATGCATGCAACCCTCCTTTTATGGTTTCACAGTGCAGAGCACAGAGCAATACCCACCAATCGCGTCGACCTATATGAATATCCATGCTAGGTAATCTGCCTATGTTGCAGATGTTGTCTAGAGTACAGATACCTATTTGCCTGCTTTGTCGGAGTACCTGTCTGCTTGCACTGCATGCGTTAAAGTCTAGTTCACACTTGAATACTGTATCGCTCACTTATTTCATGCTACATATAGCTTTGGCCATACCCCGATAGCTTCTGACTCAATTCTTTTCAATGTGTTGAATCCAAGTCTAACCTCATGTAGATCCATCTGGTCCCCACGGTGTTTGCCTGTTTCCACTTAAGGTTAGCGAGTTCCTCGAACATGCGAAGCACAACGTCATGACTGGTGCAATGAACGTAATCTCACGTTCTCACTCTTATACAAGATTTAATTATAATAACAATAATACGAAAACAAGTACATTATACTATTTTCATCCCTAGGTGAGTAGGAACTCCATCTTTTTTCCCCATGTTATACGGTAGAAGCAAACTCGTCGAGAATGATTATCTAATAAGACATACAGATCCATTTCTACGATGCTATGCGTCCTGGATCTATACAGTTGAAATCCCCATATCATCCCTTGCTATGGATCCTCTCAAGCTCAGTATGGTCACTGCGCAATTGCGGCCATCACAGGGTTCACCTGTGATCGATCGACGATAAGATCGGAGATTTCCAGGCCCACAGAAAATCAACATAAGAATGGTAATTATTATATAGTTGTCATTCAAGCCTCAGCGTATTCTGTACAAAAGCTGTACTGTCTATTCTTGAGAGTTTTTCAAGTAGTACACCTGGGTTGATCAAGTACAATGCCGGCAACGGACTTGACCATCATCATAAGCTGTCATCTCTGGGATCAAATTGGTCAAGAAATGGACAAGTGCTTAAATAAGACTCCTTCAGACACTGTAACCATCTAAGCTGAAGGCCTTACATGATCAATGTGAAATAATATGAACATCCTGACATGTCTTTCATTGCTAGGGTCTATATAGAGCATTCATAAATCATAGACTCTTCACTACCCATCCCCTAGATTATCATACGCCAAACTTCTCAACAGAGTGAACCAGCATTGAAGTAAGATAAGCACAAAGAAAATAAAATGTGGTGACAGAGCTCTTAATCCATCACAAATCAAACAAAATCAGTGAAAAGCACAAAAAACAAAAAAATTTCTCTTTTGATTTGTTGCTCAGGCAGTGGTGCCAACGCCATTCTTAGACTCGGAAGGACTCCGATCTCCCTCCTTCTGGGAAGCCAGAAACTTCTTGAACATCTCTGCGATGTCACTTTCCGATTTCTTGCCTTCTGGCGAGGAGCTGCCGCCATTCTTCTCAGTGATCAGATTCTTCAACCATTGATTTTCCAACTCCAGCTGTGAGACTCGAGCTTCGAGAGCGGCATTCTTCTCGGTGGTCTCTTTGACGGTGCGCTCCAACGCTTGCTCGCGGAGCTTCTTCTTGATACGGAAGCGGGCACTGGCGGCTGTATTTCGTCGGCGCTTGTCCTCCTCGGCCGCAATGCGGGCGGCTTCTTCAACGCTCATTGGAGTTGATTTCTGCGATGTGTTCTTGCGCTTCGGACCTGCGGATGGAGCAGCATTTGGCAGGGCGTTATTGGCTGACGCTGGTGCTGGAGCTGGCGCTACTGGTAGTGGTGCGGTAATGGGCGATGTGTGACCCGACACAGATGAGGCATTACTGAGCGGTGTGCCGGAGGCAGGCGGGAGAGCTGTGAAGGGAGTGTGTGGAATGTGCAATGGTTGAGAGTTGGCGGCGTTGAAGTCTGGTGTATAATTATGGATGTTGCCTAGGCCATCCACAAAAGTACGGTTAGAATCAGCACCTAAACAAGCAATGCCAATAGCAACTGAACCAATGAGAAAGGGTATGAAGATGGAGATGAGAGCCGGTGAAGCATTGTGCTCATCTGGGGTCAAAGCCTCCACAGCGTACTCGAGAAGCATTAAGAGCGAGACAATGAATGATAGGCTGTTGCAGTCATGCCAACAGTGACCATCAATAGGATGCTATTTGAGAGAGGGATGATGCCGTGTTTGTTGTGTCTCACAAGAGCTACTGCAGCAGGGGCCTATCCATGAGATGGCTCGTGCAGGCTAATGTGTGGGGTATAAAAGGAACAAACACATGGATGACAAACACAGAATGAGATAAAATTGGCATGCAGATTCGAATGGCTGATGGTGCAGGGAGCATTCTCTTCCGGCTGTGATCAGGCCAATGATGCTTGATGGCTGAACAACAGTCTCCTGACGAGTCCAACGGATCACATCAGATCAAAGCAACGATTCTCAACTCACCATTCAGCAGATCCAGGAACTCCGTGTCCTGCTTCGGGTCCACATTCGCGTTCTCATTGCCTTCCACTGAGTCAAAAGCAGGCAAGTTCAAATCTCCAAAATTGTCAAAGTCGAAGAATTCCGTATTCGTGAAAAGTGCAAGCTCGGCATCGATGTTGAAGGAATCCTGTTGTTGCTGCTGCAGAGCCTGGTCGTAGGGCGATGGAATGGCATTCAAGTCCTCGAGATATTGCGAGAAGTTTGGGGCTCGACGCCCGTTGTACCCCGACATGTTGTACCACTCGTATGAACTCAGAGGCGTCTGACGCGACCTCTTAGGGCTACGATTCAGTCCAATCGAAGCCGGATATATTCAGTATTGCAATTGTGTCGTACAGAAAGAGATGCCGGAGTCCGTGTGCTCTGATTGATGCTGGATTCGTTCGCCGCGCGAGTTGGTAGGCTGATTACCAGATGCACTTCTGTATGACTCCCAACGTAGGCGACGATATATCGAGATTATTTAGAGACGAAGGGAGGGAACGAGATCAGTGGGCGAGGATGATGACGTTCGAGAGACGTTCACAGGGTTGCTGAGGGAGAGGGAGGAATGAGAAATGAATGATGAAAAGTTGGCAGTCAGTGTGGAATAAAGAGAGGACACAGGACACCAATGCCCATGGGCGGGACATTCGTCAGTGTGAGGGCGGGCGGGAAATTTTCGCGCTCAATGCCGGTGGGGGTTTCTAATCGAGGGGCGAGAGCACGGGTGCGCTGCCGACTCTTGAATGGATGAGTCTGAGTTCTGACTAAAAAAGCATTGTCACATAATGCCGGTACAGTATCATCTATACACAACAGGACACAGGAATGTATATAGTATTTTCTAAAACATCAGAGGATTCTACGTTGACTTCTTGAATCGAATGCTGGGTATTGCTGGCTTCACACTGCCCGCTCATGGCGATTCGCTTGCCACTTTGTTCTCTGTCTTTCCGGTTGAATGATATTGATTCCGAGTCATCCTTTTCCGCCGCCGAGAATCGGCACCTGAAAAAACCCGATCGGATGAGTAATCACCAAGATCTCGATAAGTCCTATGCGCATCTTGCTCTTTGACTGCGACGTACTCCGTGCTCTGTACGGAGTACTCACCAGCTGATCTGCTTGTCTCTTAATTTTCCTGTAGCTCAATACCTCAACAAGACCTCATAGGCCAATTAAGATGCCGTTTGCTCAATGCGTGGGCGTTATGCTACCTAGGTACCCTCTTACCCAGAGGCAATCCTTTGTACGAAAAAGTATTACCAGTTGAAAACTTGAAATGGATTTAGTTAACCGATTGCCCTAGGGTTCCTGAATTTGGTAGTTCCAAGCGCTCTTAGCGAAAACCCCCCGCATTGATTTCTAATCAACCTGCTGTTTCGAATAGAAGCGGCAGTCTGTAGGAGACTTAGTAATAGTACACAGAGTTACTCCTTGCTGTAGTAGTACTCTGTAAATGATAGGTGCTGGTTCGGCAAAATAATAAAGCCTTCTTTAGATTCGAGGACCAGACGTTGAACAAGGATACTGCAGTATGCGCGTTGCCCAGGTCCATTCAACACAGCTCCAACACAATACTACACAGTACTCCGTAACACAATAGTAATTCCAGCTTCAGAGCTCTATTGCCGTATTTCTTCGCAAGATGCGCCCCCGTCCGTCAAGATTGATTGCTTTACCCCTCTCAGCCACATAGCGACGATTCTCGCATAATACGAAGACAGCAAACTGTGCCAAGGGAGCTGATTTTCTTGCTTTCGCGCGTTTCCCGCACAGGGATACTTGATGCTAATGGCGCAATCTCGAGTCGATCCTCACATGGGTAGCTAGACCCTTTGCACAGCTGCAGTAGACTGCAGCACGTTCAGTGCTACTGCACGATTGATCATTGGATCCAATCAGCAGAGCCTTCATCCCATACACCTCAATTCTGTAGCTGTACGGATTACAGAGTACTCTGTACACGATCACGGAGCTCGGTGAGCATATTCGCACGCCATTCAAGCAGTTGTGATATCTTGCTGACTGGACAAGATTCATGGACAAGCACGTCCCTCCAAGCGCGATATGGTAGACTGAGTCAAATCTCTTCGCAATTGATTATTAGTGTTTCCAAAGGCGTACAAGGAGTACCTAGCTCCGTACAATGGAGCCCCGCGAGATTGTCAGAGTGTACCTCTTATCAGCACGTGATCTACCGCTATCAATGTTATGGATTGCAAATGTTCGCCATCGCGTGTTGGCAGCAATATTATTACTAGTTATGATTGTACTGATGCACATAATCCACCCACCTCGAAGCAGAAAAATTTCTCCTCGGACGACTTTTGAGATCCAGGATTGTTTCCCATATGAAGATTGTACTCCCTGCTGAATGAAGTAGGGAACAATGGCGCGCGCGAAAATCGTGCGCGCTCCAACAACCGCGAGTCTGCCGAATAATCTCCGCATCCCTTCCACAACGAGCTCCGTCGTCAAGTCCTTCGGCAGGCTGTCTCGTCAGTCTCTTCTAGATCTCGCCTTTTACTGGCTCGATGAGCGCAATGTCCAGAATTTCCAACCATTTCTTGAACGGGACGAAACTGATCATGGCGCCGACGACGACGATGCCAGCCCATACAATGCCGCGAAGGATGTCGAGGAAGTCCGAGAGGCATATCAGGATCTCCGGGATCGAAAGGGTGGTAAAAAGGAGGTGGTAGAGCGCATACTAGAGGGCGACTGGCGGCATGGAGTAACCCTTCGTCAGCTTGCAATGGTGGATCTGCGTTATGTGGATGACCATCCCTCAAGCTTGCGGTGGACGGCATTGGAGCTTACTCGCATCGCTACGGAAGGAGATCAGCCGAACGCTGCCAACGTCTCAGCATGTATCCCCCGCGTTCAAGCGTCGACCTTCTTGAAGTCTCTACAGCGCGAGATATCGCCGCTAGTGAAAGCGCATTATCACCTTGCCCGCGCGGCATCCTTACCACTCACCTTTCTCCGGATCTTCGTTATCGACTCCCCCTACCAATACCCGCGGCAGTCCCCAGAGGTCTTTGCCGACTCATCAAGGGTGATCTATGTTGCTTTCCCAGACAGCTGTCCTTTCGTTTATACCTCCATCGCCTCGTCAGCCCCTGGGTCCAAGGCGGCGGTGGGGTCCGTCGCGACAGACGCCCGCAGCCTTCGACATATTGTGCAAGATGCCATCCCGAAAGCTCTTTCACGGTCTCACGAGAGATACGCGCTCAAAGCAACTTCCTTGACTGCAAAGAGCTTGCAGGCCCTGCTTGCGCTTCGCGGACCTGGTCGGTCGAATGCCGCAAATGGCGCATTTAGCATCTTCGCCGACGCGGTCGTCGAAGGAAGTCCATTGGACCCCAGACCCTCTAATACGGTGACTCCAGAGGATTATCTGCGCGAACAGCCAATCGATAGCGAAGGGGCCATTAAGGATGAGGAGAATGCTGAAAATCCTCCTCTTAAAGACTCTAAACGAGGCGGACCTTCCCTGACCACTGATTGTGAGTTGGATCTTCGTGACTTGAAGAAACGCAAGCTCGCAATACATTCTCGTTTTGGCACTGCAGGAACCTCTTCTTCCTCTCCTGCCCCCCTGGATCGCCTTGACGTCCGTGTGTTTGATCCACCGACCGTGGATGAACGAGGTCGGCAAGACCCCGAGAATGATAGCGACGACGAGATCTCGCAGCCTACCCTTTCTCTTACGTTCTCAGGTACGGACGTCATCAGTGGAATCCGCAAGCTTGCAGAATTGGGCATTGTCCAGCCAGAGCGCATGCCCTCGTGGATGACTGGTGAGGAAGCAGTGAGCGTCGCCGTTGTTCGTCGAGGGCAACGCATCCTTCGAGACAGTGGATGAAAAGGGCGAGAAGCGGGGAAAGTGATCATCTTCTTGATCGATCATCCTACAAGTCCCAAGACTCACTGAAAAGAGAATTACTTGGCTGATTCAGTGATGTTTCTGTGCGGGTTGTGATGTCCCACAGGTGTTATCGAGCTGAATTCGCAGCCATTGGCGTAGTTTTCTGAAAGACCACGCCATCCAAAAGACTCGGGCACCACGCAATAGAAGCGCGTCGACGATGTGCTCTCAGACACTATCAATGGATTGGAGAAGCCAGAGTTGTTGGTTCTACCGCTGAGTGTATTGTATGCCTTGCATGCAGCCCCCATGGCGATCTGTGTGTATCAGATTATATCCGACGGATTCTTTAGATTATGACGCTTCGGCTTGCGGCGACCTCTTCGTGTCCCAAACATCGGTATAAGGACGTCTATCATCATCCTCTCCCTTCCACTCCGAATGGATCGCTACGAAGAGGTGTACCCCCAGACAGAGCGAGATGCGAAAGAATCATGTCAGAGATAGCTTGAATAATAGCAGGGACCAGGGCTTGTCATGGACATATGCAGTCCACGTGGAGATTGGTACTACAGTGTTCGAAGAAATGCTTCTTCCGATGAATCGAGTGGCTTGGTGCACTATCATCATTTTCTTCAAAGTGGTTACCTATATCGTAGCAAGAATTTGTTCATTCGAACTCGCCAAACCGGGTATCTATCGAAACCAAACTGGTGTATCCAGCACCCCTGCCATTGAACGCTGTGTGTTATCCATTCTCCAGGCCTGCGGCTGTACCCGGGATAATCAAGAACCACAATGTTTACTCTCCAATGTACCAGGTCCTGAGCCTTTTCTCTTGGCAGATTTTACCACCGCGGATTCCTAGACCAACCAGAATAGTATCTGTGGCGCACCCAGGGCCGATAGTATGTTGAATAATCTGTAAGAAGATTCAGAAATTGTTAGTCCTCGAGTGGAGACTCATTACAACTGTGGGATCGGGGCTAACTACAGGGAAGGTCTCGTACCACGCTCTTCTGGAAGGCCAAGCTGCTCGCCAACATTGACATATCCTTCTTCATTGATATAGCCGCTTTTCATCAGTGTCTCCACTTCGGTGTTGGAATCGGCAGACTGCCACGCGGATCGACTAGAACAAGAATTCGTCAGCATCAATCGTCCGACAGATGATATAGACTAATAAACAAGACATACCAATAAACGCAGCGAACGCCATTTGTACGCTGCGTGGCTGCCCACCGCTCAAAACAGGTCTTGTGGATGTTTTGCCCACATTCCGCACGACACCAGACAATTTCCTCCTTGCCAGGCTCGAATTCCATGAAGCATATGGGGCAGTCGCCTTCGATGGTTTTCCTTTTCCCGTCGTTACTTTCTTGAGACGCGGGGGGTACACGACTTAGTGATGATCGCTGGTATATATCGCGGAGTTCCTAACCATGTGGGGAAAAAGTTTGGCATCTCTTCAAAGAGACTTGATGAAATATGCGTGGAGAAAGGCACTCACCGAGGATAGAAAGGCTCGCTGATATTGCAGATGCTCGGGAGCTTTGAGGACGTTCACTAGGACTTGATGGGCCATCAGTAAGTGGACAATAACGATGGAATATGAATAACACTCGGTAAACTAGTGAACTGTTGAAAGGAGTAAGAAAAAAAACGCGTACCATATAGGATGTGCTTGCACTGGTTCCCCTTCCGATTATCTGGGCAGCTGCAGAATGGTTCCTTCCCAATAGTCGTGTTGTACACATTGCCTGTCGACCCAATGACCTTGAATGTCATCACGGGTGTTTCATCGGCATTCGTAACAGTCGGATCGACAACATACATCCTGCAGAAGCATTTCCAATGTCAGTGGAATGACCGATACGTCTCAAGAAACCACTGAACAATCGAACCGTTGCGTCACTGCTCGCTTTAATCTCTCCAAAAAACTCCGCGGCGGATGACTGCGAAATGGCCTGGCTCTTTTTTCAGCGGACTGTTTGCCAGGCGATTGCGAGGTCTTCGTGCTCTTCTTCCGTCTTTTCGGAGTGACAGGCGGCGAATCTCCAGTCAGGTCGATTACCTCTGCTGAAGAGGGAATCCGGGTAGACAAAGGCTGCGCTCGCCATGCACTTCTTGCCGGAGTAACAATATAGACGGATTCCTCGTCTGCGTCGCGCTTTCGCTTCGTGGACCTTGTTATTGTAGACATACTGGTCGCACTCGCGCAGCCGAAGTTTAGTTATAAGCAGCTATGGCCCTTCTGCAAACAAAATGATGATGTCGGCCCCTGAGTAAATAAGGATCGCGTGAATTAAAGAGATCAATGATGTATGTTGACGGTGTAAACAGAATCGAGCTGCTCACCTGCTATGCAGTCCGATAGGAGGTGGACGCGGTGGCGTTGAACAAGTCAATCACCGCTGACATAATCTAACCACTTTCGAAGGGCACATCGAGTCAAATGGATACTGCAATGTCGACAATTCAGGTGAATGTCACAAGGAAATCATCTTTGTAAAGAGACGCTAGCCTAATTGTTCTTTTGTGGATGTCCATAATTGTTCCAGGTGCATTATTCCATATGCCGATAACGATAGCTTTGCCCCTATCAGAAAGCGGAGGTTTGTTTCCTTTTGTTCTGTTTGCTGTCTCTGATAAGGTGGAGAACGAATTGCAATCGACTTGACAGACGAACGATTCCCCAGAACTGCGTCATCTCCATCTGAACAGGAGACTCCAATAATTCGACTCGAAGATGGCACGTCCACGTGCTCAATCGGGAGCTGACGGTCCCAAAGAACCTCATGCTGTTTCTCTCAAAGGTACGCCCAGTCGGAGGATCCAATTGAGATGGCGGCCTGGCTGATCAAGGTCCAGTGTTGCGGTAAGCACAAATTGCATACTCGGTCACGAGTTCCTATTTCTGACACTTTCAGACTCTCTCGACCCTCATTATCATACCAGTATCCGCTCCCTGCGGCCAATACAAAGATCTCAGCAAAAGCTTCATTAAGCTACCCTTCCAACACGACGGACAAACAGTTCATATTGATCCCCAATGTACGCGAACCAATGCCTGTACAGAATCTATGATCAGTCCGCTAATTGAGCACGCCAGCTCACACTTCCCTCTTCTTTCGGCTCAGCATACGTTGGAGAAACATTTGCCTGTACGCTCAGCGCAAACAACGAGCTCCCCGACAATGAGACATCGCGCGTTGTCACCTCTGTCCGGATTGTCGCAGAAATGCAGACCCCTTCGCAGGTCGCATCGCTGGAACTTGAGCCTGCCCATGACGGCTCTCAGACAGAAGGACTACAGAAAGGACAATCCGTCCAGAAGATTGTGCGTTTTGATCTAAAGGAGGAAGGAAACCATATTTTGGCTGTGAGCGTCAGCTATACGGAAACCTTGATGGGTCACGACTCCCAAGCCGCAAGCGGTAGGGTCAGGACTTTCCGCAAACTGTATCAATTTGTCGCCCAGCCTTGCCTTAGTGTCAGGACCAAAGCGTCTGAGCTGCCGCCGTTGG
The DNA here is from genome assembly GCA_000787455.1 of Evansstolkia leycettana. Lineage (NCBI taxonomy): Eukaryota > Fungi > Ascomycota > Eurotiomycetes > Eurotiales > Aspergillaceae > Evansstolkia > Evansstolkia leycettana. The sequence continues at coordinate 68,573 of JSYV01000879.1, read as the reverse complement.
AGGTAGAGAACAAGGCTCTGGGACCTTACGGGAAAACACGACTTTTCCGCTTCGCGCTCGAGGCGCAGCTTGAAAATGTGGGTGACGGAACAGTTGTGATAGAGGTAAGTGTCATTGACGGCTCATTGGCTCGGGAGGTCCTCAGGGTGAGATTGCTAATATTCCAAGCAGCAAACACGATTGAATCCCAAGCCTCCCTTCAAAGCTACATCGCTGAATTGGGATTTCGAGAGTCCTGACTCAACGAAGCAGCAGCCACCCACTCTGAATCCACGTGATGTTCTCCAAGTTGCGTTTCTTGTTGAACAGGAAGAAGGTCAGAGTAACGGCCTCGAAGCTCTTCAGAAGGACATGAAGCGAGATAGGCGAGCGACGTTGGGACAGCTATCAATCGAATGGCGCAGTGCTATGGGTGATAAAGGTTTCCTTACGACTGGCAATCTTCTAACGAGGAAACGAACATGAAAAGACTTTATCAAGAATCCAGATTCTCTTACTCTTGCTGTGGGATTGAGATTACACCCACGCTGTATACACTACGCTGCAGTACACCGCTTAGCTGCAAGGAAGGCTGTCGAGACTGGGCTGGCTTGAAATAGGTCTCCTGAAGTAACAGTTGGCTCGGAGCTGTTGAGTTCTAAGACAAACTACCCAGGTACTGTACTACCTAGGATTGCATACCACAGCACACAGTTTCATAAAGGCTCCGTTCTTTCGACCTGCAGATATAATCCTTGCCAGTTCGATTACACATGGACCAAATAGAACAAACAAGCTGATTGAAGCGAAAACTACTTCTACTGTCTATGATTTGGCCGTGGACATACATAGTAGAGATTTGAATCCTGTTAAACACCCAACTTTCCCTTTTGCGTCAAGTCCCCAACTTCCCGACATGTGCGTGGTCACTTAATTTGTGTTTCAAATTCGGTTCTTTGCATTAGAACCAGTTGAATCCCAGACTTCCACTCGTATGAAGAGGCATAAAGATCGTCGTCGAGCAGCAGGATGAAGCAACCATCAGGCTGTCAGCTTGTCCAATGAACGAAAGACCTGGCATTTCCCGTCTAACAGCGGTCGGGGCCTCAAGGATCATTGTTCTCCCCGGCAGATTTCACCACTGTCGAACAATGTCCTGGTCTAGGCGGGGGCCAATCAGACAGCTGATTCTGCAAGGCTACCTCTGATTTTGCAGTACAGGCCGATGCAAGATATTGGCATATTGCGAGGTGAAGCGCCTGTCTTCCCGCCTCTTCAATATTTCAAAAGAAACTCAACCAGCAGATGGAACTACCCATCATCGAGGTTTGCTTTCAAGCCGTCTAGACCAATAATACACAAGGCTGCACGTTATCGAGCATAGTGTGGGGCTGATGAGGCATCCTAAAAGCAGACATTCTAGACTGCTCTATGGATTTGCGCATGAGGTTAAATCCAGTGAACCATCGGGTCTGGATTTTCTGCAGACCAAGGTCTCTTCGGCACTTTTCTCCAGAGTACCATCTTCGTTTTTTTCCTGGCGTCTTCAACGCTGTCTGCACATAGCTTTGTATTGTTGTAAAATGCTTGAGGAAGATGTTCAGAACAGACCGGCCGCCCCTTGACAGGAAGGTTTTAACGATGCAGGAGGAAGATAATGAATGCAGATCACCCCATGTCAGGTTGCTGCTTCTGCATATTTTGATAACCAGCCTATTCCAACACAGGAAGCAATCCTGATCTTCCTGAGATGACCCGAACCTGGATCCATCGTACTGTACCACGTACTTTGGTCACTGCAGGACTGTGGAGTCGAACCTGGGACCCGGGTAAGAGGTGTTCATGTCTGGGTGGTGGCAACTGGGAATCGGGTTCGGCACACTGACGTTTACATTCATCCTGTAGGCCTTGTGGCGATTCCTAGCGACGAAATCTTAACAGTGCGGATCGAACCATCCCATGCCTATCGAATTGATAGGGGCTTGATTTTCTGAGCAGCCATTTTTTCGCGATTTTCCTTTGATTCACGCAGTAATCACCATTGATCGGCGGAATCTCCGTAAGTCTACAGTCGGGGTTCTCTGTACGCAGGAGCACCTAAAGATACGTACAGTGGTACAGCATGAACCCTTCTCGTCATGCTCTTCCACTTCGCTTAAAAAGCCGGCCATCATCCATAAATGGCCTGAGGCCGAAATCTAAAATCATAAGGAAAGATGGAACCATCATAGATACAGAGTACTACTACTCAGTACGCCCCTTTTTGGTAATTCCAGAAGGGCCGTGCTGAAGATTCGGTCGGACCACGCAGTAGTGCGCTCTTGACATGGTTTCACGTTTCACTAAAAAATTACCTCTACGAGGACAACTTGGAGCTTGAGCATTAGAGCTCACGATCGGGCGAATAACAGCAGGCAAGGTATCCGCACACCACTCCTGAGTCCTCTACTAAGTACTCCATACAGATAGCCTGTTACACACACAGCTTCCAGCATTTCCTTTGGCGCTGAGCTCCAGTGCTCCACCTGGGCACCAACACTGATGCACGAATCCACGGTAAGAACTTCTCGGTACGGAGTAAAGATTGTTATCTTGAAGCAAACTACTGTTCATCTCGCTAAGCATGATTTTATGCATCATGGTTCACCGATCCTTCGATCACGACCTGTCCGTATGAATTCAAGAATTGGCATGAATTCGTATGAGTGTAATCGCGCACTGCTCGATCGTCAATTGGTCCTGACCCTTCAAACGACCTGCCGAGTCCGAGCAGAAGATTTGCTGCGTGATTTCTTTCCCCCTCCTTTCAGGTTTTGGGGGGCTTTCCCGGTCCAAAGGTCCTAACGGCCCGTCGCTGAAGTACTCCATACATGTCAGGAGAAGCCACGCAGCAGTAGCGGTAAAGTAGTGATAATTTGCGTAGCCGCAAAAGCAGTGAATCATGGCTCCTATGTTGTCTATGTGGTTTTGTTGCCATTTGGAAACATCAATAAGAATATATAAACATATATATACTTCGTAAAGGAATAGAAAGGGCAACGGCCGTTGCGTGTGGGCAGCGGAGCGGAGAGAGGGACTGGTTGGGGTTTTACTTTTTGACAGCTTTGCCCCCTCCCTCGCTAGTATCCATATTCCATAATAATCATCCACTGGGCCCCTCAGATTGTGTGAGATTCTCTGGTCATCAATCCAGCGAGGGGAAAAATATCAGTTCCCTTTGAGGTTCCGTTTTCCCTGCACCTCTTCTTTCTCGTTTCTGGCGCATATTGACGGTCTCCACGAAGCCTTCCCTCTGCTCCAACCAGGACAGGTCAGCGTGAGATTTGAGAGCAGCGCTCTAGTCCTGCGACGACGAAACGTCGCTATCTCCACTTATGTGTCCTCTGTCCCACTGCAATACTTCCGATCGCTGAAAACAACCCAATTGATGCGTCTGGGATAACGATTCGCTCCATGCTGTGAAAAGGAGGTTGGAACTGGGGTCGTCGGGTTATCGCTCTTTTTTTACGGTCAATCTTCAGCCAGCAATCTATCAATTGACATACGATATGATGCCCCAAAGCTCTTCTACGGAGGTGTCCACCACACCTCTTGCGGACTACTTCTGGATCGCCGGCGTGGATGGTGCAGAGATATTGGACGTGTTCAAGAAATTGGGCGACGACTACAGGACAAATGGAGCTGCCACTGCTGGCCCCGCGGTGACGGATACTATCCAGGAGGATACGGCCGCGGAGGAGGCCCAGGATGCTCGTAAAGATACCTCTAGGTCGGAATCAGTGAAGGGCAGACGCGGCTCGCATCAACATCTGTCCAAACTCTCCAGCGATCCGCGTCTGTCCTTTCGCTCAGGGGATTCAGGCCCAAGTGTGGGGTCGAATAGCAATCGGAGCAGCCTATCGACCATTAAAGGCACCCAATCTCCGCGCACTTCGTCGCTTATGGACGATTTCGACTTCGATAAAGCTTTGATCAAATTCGCATCCGAGAGAGAATCGTTCCTTTCTGATCTGAGCCTTAGTGCCGGGGCAATCACTACACCACGTCCGACGTCGAAAGTGCGCACTCAGAAGATTGTTCCCGAGGACACATCGTCACAACCTGCCAGCCTGCTAAGATCGGGGATCGGAAGCGTGCGTCGACATATGGCTTTCCGAGATATGAATAGCATGAAAAGGCAGCCCTCGATTGCTCGCCAAGGTACGTGATGACGCTATATCCAGCTGCGGCTTCCGATTGACTGACATGGTTTTTTTTTCTCATACAGCATCCGTCAGAACTTCCCGACGTCTCAGCAACTACAACTCCGTAATCCCTGCCCCGCAGCCTCTGGAATTTTCCCCAAGCATGCATCCCCTGAAGCGAAGATTTGAGCCGGTGTTGCTCGATCGATACCCGACCAAAGCAATGTCTGATGAGATGAAGCAACGCGGCCCGTTTCCTGACTACGTGCCGATGTTTGCCTTTCCCAACGATATCAACATTGTCTCATCCGATCAGAGGCCTCGGTCTACTTGGCACGGGTTTGTCATGACAACAGATAACGGGTCAAGGCTGCATGCGGTATGTGTAATAATATGGATTCCGCTAAATCCGCGTGCGGCGGAAGAACTGGAGAAACGCTGTGAGGAATGGCGAAAAGACAACATGACAGACGAGGAGCGAGAATTGGCCGCCAGTCTTGGTGAAAGATTGGCCTCCGAGCGGGCTAAGCTTTCTCGGCTTTTGGCGCAGCTTCCAACTGTACCTTCCGGCTCTGAATCCAGAGAAAAATTAGAGGATGAAATCAGCGCGGTCGAGGAGAAGATTGGCTTGATGACGGACCTCTTGCGCCCTGTCCGGCACGGCGCCGCCTCTAAAATTGAGGGCCTGACGGACGGCGACACCGGATTCTGGATCCCCCGTGCGTACGGTATCTTGGGCAAAGAAGGAACAATGACAAGTTTTTGGAAAGAATGGTTGAAAGCGGTCATTGTCCCCATGATGGATGGCGGGATCATGCGGGTTCCTCCCAGCTCACCTCGGTTTGGAGTCTGGCAGCCATTGGAGAGATACGTGATGAATCTCTGCACCGAGGCGTTTAGCCCCATTTCATCCAAGACTCAGGTTGAGATTGCAGTCAGGGAGCTGCGTCTATTTGCCCGTAAAGAGGCAGCCAATGAGCTTCCTGGCTCACGGAATACTGATCTCTATGCATTATTCCGGACGTTATCATTACCGAACATCATCATCCTGTTCGAATACGCTCTGACCGAATCGCGCATCATTTTATTGTCGTCCCATACATCTATGCTTCACTTAGCGAGCAAGGCTCTGGTCGATCTACTATTTCCCATTGAGTGGACAGGAGTGCTCATTCCGGTGCTTCCTGCTCGATTGATACAGGCACTTGAAGCTCCTTGTCCATACATTGTGGGAATAGAACGTCGATATGAGAAGGTTGAGTTGCCGTCCGATGACTTCGTGCTGGTGGACCTCGATCAAGATGTGATTGAAAGCACCGTCCGACCAACTCCACTACCTCGCCACCAACGCCGGAAGCTCCTTTCGCTTCTTCAACTTGCAGCTCCTCATCATAGTCGATACGGAGTGCCCACCGGCCCTCCAGCCTACGCGGTGGAATCGTTTCCCTTCGACTCTTTCGTCTCCGAGAACTCCTCCATTTTCAATTCCAAGGCCCAGCCGACTCACCTGGAAAAATATGTCGGTCTTAACTCGAGTGCCTTTGGACAGAATCCACAGAATTCTGTGCCTCAAGGCCCGTACCAGCCTCTTATTTTCAATGCCTATTTGTACGCTCGTAACGAGCAGGCAGCTTCAAGGGGGTATTCATCCAAGGGGCCCGACCGACCGGGAACTAGCTCAACGTCCAAGACCGGCTCTCCGCCGTCGCCGCGGACCAGTTCGCCAACATCAGGCCATTTCCCTCCATTGCCGACAACGCCTGGGTCTCGGAACGATTCCGGTATGGCTCTGCAGGCTTCTCTGCGAGAGAAACGCTCGGGTCATTTCGATGCTACATCCCGAAGAAGCTCTTCTTTCGGCATGGAAATGAGACCAGGGGTTCCTCGGCGGCCTAGTGCACCATTCCTCGGCCATGCACCCAACCTATCGGTGACAACCCTGAACACAGATTATAACCCGTCCTCCACGTATGCGCCGTCAGTCTACGCACAGTCGACCATTGCTGCGTCAACCATTGTTCCTCAGGCTTACTCCCAGCCGGTGCACAACTCGGAAGGCATTTGCTGGGTTGAGGGGCATTGCTTGCAGCTGTATCCGTGGGATGAGAAGAACGTCTGCGTCATCTGCGACGAGCGGGCTGATGATGGCATGTTCAAGTGCACCGCATGCAAGATCACTGTGCATAACCGCTGTGCTACTCAGATCTGCCTTGTGTGCCCAGCTGCCTTCCATCCGGAGCAGATTCGAGCAGCGTTCGTCAGATGCTTTGCAAGTTTGTTCTACACATACAAGAAATTCCTGCAGCCAGCGACAGGTGACAAGAAGAAGGCGGGTTTGACCTATAGTTTCAACATGGAGGCCTTCTTGAAGAGTCTGCCGCATGAACATGCTGAATATATTGCAGTGCTGCAGCAGACACAAGGTAAGAATGGCTCGCCCGACCAGATCCGGGATTCCAAATACTAAGCCGAACTTAGGATTCAACGAGTTCATTAGCGAGCGGGAACGGATGAATCCGAAGTCGAAAGATCCACGAGTGGTACTCTTCGATGAGATTATCCTCTCGAAACGCAATCGGGGTCGCTCTTCCATTTTCTCTGGCCGGAGCACGACCGACTTTCTATCCGATTCTTCCAATCATCTCTGGAGGACAGCGAGTGCGACTTCGTTCTTTCCCAGCAGCAGAAGCCAACAGAATCTCTCCGGAGATCATTCTCGCGTGATCACAAGAGGTTGGTGCTAAGCCTTCCGTTTCATAAAGGCGGAATACTGCCTTTGCCACAAGACCAGCAGCTAATCTTGAATTGAAATACAGCCCCCGCTAAATTAGATATGAGCCTGATGAAAGAACCTCGGATGATTCACGGAGCACCTCGTGTGTCGAAAACTGCAAACAATGCACGCAGGAAGCCGCTTCCAAAGCTCATGAATGGGCTCACCATATCTCCACCGTGAATAACGGAAGCCTCGACGTAGACGGATTCCCCTTCTCGCCATGTTCCAATTGATCATGGCGACTCTAGATGTGCTGGCAGACTATCCGTGGATCGACCACATGTTCCTCCAAATGGCTTGGCTGTAGCCAAGCACTCCAAGGGCATCTGAACATTGCGTTAGATACTGCACGCAACTACTGAAAATGCTGCCACTGTGATTCAGTCCAGCACTTCCGAAATTTCATCAACACTGATCTTCGGGCCCTCGAAGGCAGAAATAGAGCTCCGATTTTCTGGTGAACCATGCTGCGAATGCACTGTGGATAGGTCAGGATGGGCAGAACAAGTGCTCAATGGGCATTTCCCAGAAATACTTGGTTGGCAAGCAAAAGAATCAAAGCGGCCTTGAAAATGGCCATCCTATTCAACATGCAGGGGGATGCAAAGCAACTGGCACCAGTGTGCTAGAAGGCTCATGTGCAGATTGTCTGCAGGTTGGGTCTGTTTACCCATGGTGATAATAAAACATACCCCTTTCCTCCAAACAAATACCTCATTAATCTACAATTCCCTTAAAGAGGCAGATTCGATATTGATGAACATGGACTCTGGACAGAATCTACAGATGCCTTGATGGGCTCTAACTTGATGTTATGTTGCCATCTTACTGTTTCTGCCTTTCTTGTTTGATATTGGATTCCCAGTTCTCAATACCCCTTTCATTTCTCTTGTTTAAGCTGTACAGAGAGGACCTGTGAATTATGCAATCTGGTTAGTTTTGGCTGTCCTCATTTTGTGCCTGCAGTCATTTGGCCCAAGAAACTGCAGATAAAAAGTTAGTGCAGGAGAATTACAAGTTCACCAATATATTAACACCTTGCATTGGGAAGGATAGCTAAATATACTATCCCATGAGCAGTCTACAATGAAACACGACCAGCTGGCTGTTCAGTTTGCTCTTCGAGTCCATTGCAAAGACTTGGGAGTAATAAGCAATAAGTTTGTCGTAGTGTTGTACGAAAGGCGCTATGCTTTTTTCCAAGGACTTTGCTTGACTCTTGAGCTACTTATCCAGGGGAATAGGGTATGGCACTAACTCTCGGAAACCCCTAGTATTACTCCATACTCCGTAAAAACCACCTGATTAGGGCACCTCAGGCTACCACCCCCCATAGAGGAGCCCTGAATAGGGGCGAAACTGTGATGGCCAATAGGTAGGCTAGGATGCTGATATTGGTAGCTGGAAGCCTAGAAGTGGTTGAAGGGTGGGCAGCAGCAGAATCATGGGAACTAGAAGCACTACCTCTGGCCTGAGAGGACAGTTCGCAGCAGTCAGTCACTACTCCATATAGGTGCATGTACACGGAGTATACAGAGTAGTATAAATATACATAGTATAGTGGCTAAGGCGTATCCCTGGTTCTTATCCCCAAGCCCAAGAGCCCCTGAGTAAATGGGCAGTTCGGGCAAGGAAAAAGTTCAGAATGGATAGACGATAGCAGGGTAACCTCTAGAGACTATATAGAGGCAGCAGCAACCCAGCATCTGCCTAGGATAATGAGTCTGTCATAGCCGGAAAGCTCTCAGTACTCCAAACACAGCATTGCCGCTGCGTGAACAAGCTTCAGCAGTAAAGTACGGAGATCTAGAAGATTCAAAGCATGTTGTTGTCCAGTCGGGTAAAAGGGGAGCGATCATACTTGATCAAAGTTGACGAATTCAGCCTATTTTGCCCTTTTGTCTTACCTTGATTACAAAAGTACCTTGTCGATGTAGATAATGATGCCAGGGAAGGATAGAAATCCATATCTTGTGATCTCGTGATTAATTAGGCAATAGTATGATATATCCATGTCAATGGGATAACTGTACCACTTGCTTGGGTACAGAGTACTTATGATTCTGATAATGGGTAGTATACTATGACTGTATGACAATCTTAAGACATGATTATTTTGTGAAAGATGATATATTGCTTGAGGCAGCTAATGAGCAGTGATACGTCCGTTCATATACTTTCATAAGTCCAGGCACACAGATGGCTGTATATCCTGATATCTAATGCAGAGCTTTACAGATGGTACGGGGTATTTTGTGTATATTAATTCTAGGTTTTTGGCACCACAACCAGGCTATAAGCAAAAGAGGAACACGTGAATTCAGATCTGATTCGGAGATAATATCAATTCATCTACATCGTCCTTCTTTTATGATTACCAGTGGCCGTCTTTGCATCAGTCTGTCCTCGATTGACAGCTACACAGGAACTGCAAGACTTAGCTGTTGTCGATACGGCCACCGTCGAAACGGCGTAGCAGGTGCGGACAGAATAATCTCGCCGTGGCAATTACTGCTTCGGTGGACTAGAAAACCGTGCAGATACTAAGATATCAGAGTCCTGTGTCCTGTATCATCACACAGAACGAGAGATTGGCTTTTATCAAAGTTTGTCCCGGTATCTTAGCATCGACCGATAAAGCTAATTCGAATTCAACCCAGATCAAGCATATGCCGATGCTCTTTTCTCCCTCGCTAATGTGGCAGCCTTGACGTCCTGGACTGCAGCGAGATAGACGTCCAGATTAAGGCCTCGGGGGGAATGAGGAAAGCAAAGAAGAAAGGTTCTGCAATTGTATCCAGAGGCATTCCATGGTCTATGCGGTCATCAGATGAAATGCATAGGCTTTGAGAAGTGACGCAAATAGAGTATCCGACAACGATATCAGATATCGTCTCAGGAAGATCTGCGATACAGCTGAAATCTCGAAGTATCAAGAATGGTGTCGCCTTCAAAGATGGACGTCGATCAGTACATGAAGTTGGCCGACTCTGGCAAAGCAGTTTATGGTCTACAGTCTCTAGTCCACTGTCAAACGTCTCCGAGGAGGACAGACTCAAAAGATTATCAATGTCAGCGTTTCCTGCAGACATGACCCGCCCCGTGGTCATTGTGTGCAATCAAGCCTTGACAATATAGGCAGGACGCAACGGAATCACAACTGCGGTCACCCAGCCAGAGGCGCCGGACAGGACAGGACAGGACGTTCATCAGATTTCCCTCGTATCGGAAGGTAACGCTTGAAAACTAGGTCGTATCACCATGTGCTTTACCAAGTCGTCTGTACCCAATCAGGCTCGCATGTCACGGCTTGGGTATGGCACGGCATCTTCCTGCACATCTAGTTCGCTCTTGACTTATTTCTCCGTGATCTGTGCCACGGACGTAGGCAGCCCATTTGTCCGCCGATGGTCAGAGGCGCAAATATATGGCAAGGCGGGATACAACCGGAATGGCCTGAAGAAAGGCGGAAGTCATCAGATGTTTGCATACGGTCTGTAAATGCAACACAACGTAGTACAGGAGCCCAACTGGCTATTCTCTTGGAACGCTTGAATTGGCAAGAGAAACGCAGAGAGAGACACAGCTGGTGAAAATAAGGAAAGAGTTCGCAGATGGAAACGACGAAAAGAGAGGAGCCGGAAGAATTTCAGGCAGCTCATCCGTATCACGTAGTTCCTTGGTCGAATCTTCCTTGGCATCTCCTTCAGTCCAATGGTGCCGAGGCTCATGGTGGTGAGATTCTGGAGCAACTGCCGATGATGGAGATAGAGGGCGAGGCATCTACAAACAGATCCATGAGGCTGAGATAGAGTAGGAGTGATACAACAAAAGCAGATGATCTTTCAACCATAATCGATGGCGAGACGAACGATGAAGCCTGTACGGGTAATAGGTAGAAGTTATTACGAAGGAGGGCCATTCGATTGCCAGTTCACGACAACAGGAGTCGTAGTAATTCTCCCACAACAGCAAAGACGACGACGACGGGATGCAAAATGTAATAGTGATGATGGATTTGGGTCGTTAACAGTTGCTTCTTTCGAGCTACTGCGATGTCTCAGTTCGATTGTTCCATGCCAGGGACGAAGCTCACGTTCCGTGGCTGTTATTCGTGGAGAAATGCAGCCCTGGGGCCGGTGGGCCAAAGGCGTGAATTCGCCTGCCTTTGGGAAGGTCTCCGTCCCAGCCTGGGGCAAATTTCCCCGTCGCATATCATCATTCTTCCCACTTGTCCACTCCATAGAATCAGAAGAATCAATCATAGTACGGAGCACGCACAGATCTCTTTCCACAGGACGCGTCCTTCCGCCGGCTCCTGGTTCGAGTGGAGGAAATAATCAGTCAGTCCTCTTGGATCCTCCCACTCTTGGACCCCCCTCTGCTATCTTCATCCTCCAATCCAATCCGCCTGTCGCGCAGAGCTCTGATTCTCCAATGATCCCCTGTCGACTGGACTGTGAGTATTCGTCCCTTTACCCCACGTTTTCCCCCCTCTCAGACCGTTCCGGCTGAAACGCTGCGTGAACTTAGCCGCTTACTGAACACTTCCCGCGACTCTTCCGGCGCCCGTCTCTCAGATCGTCGATTAGTTCTTCCATGCCTTATCGATTATTCTTACTCTCATTATTCCCTGAACTAATCCAACCTGGGGAGGCCGCAAATGTTTTCGTTACTCCCTTCGGCGCACATCAATCTGTCATTGCCTCGTTGCAGCCCTTACTTCCGTCCGTCGCCAAGCTCCGCGTATTAAACGCTACGCCTTGGGTCTTGGGGTAGCTCTGCGCATCGTTGATCGTTTGTCTTCCCGAAGGCAACCCCGGATATTTCCTGCGCTCCGCGGATTTGTCTATGGTGTTCGAAAAGTGCGTTCTTTGAACCTTCCCCCCCGTGTTGTGCCTGCCCGGTTGTTGCGACCTCGTGTGGACAGCAGCTTTTAGAGTGCGACGGCTGCCGTGAGGTTGAGCCCTGTACTCCAACCACGTCCGTTTCCATCCAAGTATGAGAAAGCGCAGAACGTTTGTGCTATGATGCAGACCGCCCTTCATCGGCCGATGGCTACGACGCTTATAGCAGATACACCTCCATCCGCCGCGACACCCGTCACCACGGCTCTCAAGGGCACGCAACACCTTTCCTCCGCCGAGACCAGTGTACCTGCCAGGACTGTGGTCATCGTCTTCGGCCCGGGTCAGGACAATATCGTGCAGGTTGTAGCGGAAGTCCTAGGGAAGCCATGGACGATAGAAACCTCGTTAACAAGTCTGGTGAAGGGGAGTAATGCGGTGGTCGTTGGTGTACCAGCGAAGGAGCTGCCGAGGAGCTTGGAGGGATGCGACACATCGTCATTGATTTTGATCAACACCCATTGCGTCGACGACGGATCCGTTCCGGACGAAGATCTAACCGACGCGTGTCATTATGAGTTCTTATATTGCAACAGTCCGTTTTTCCGCCGAGACTTGACTCGGTTTTTGTCCCTGATATTGGGCCAGTCTCGGCCTCACGAAGACTTGAAGACAAAAAGTCGAACGAATTTCATATCTACGACTTTTCCCGATGTCCATGCTGCACTACCGAACCTTGACATCCTGTCGGTGGGATCTGACGCCGTGGAGATTCGCGTGGATTTGCTCGTTGAGCCCTCACAGGATGGATCCACGAGCCCTGTGCCGAGTCTCAAGTACGTTGGGCAGCAGGTGATGATTCTTCGCCAACACACCGAGCTGCCGATCATTTTCACTACACGATGCACGAAGGAGAATGGCAAGTTCCCAATGGACGACCCGAACTTGTTTTACAAGTATCTGCGCCGGGCAATCAAATGGGGAGTCGAGTACATCGACGTCGAGCTCTGGCTTCCCGAAAATATTCGAAGACGTCTTGCCGAGGACAAGGGGAACAGCATCATCATGTCTGCCTTCCACGACTTCTCTGGGACCTGGAAGTGGACATCTCCCAAGGCGCAAGAGATCTTCGCGGAGAGCGCCAAATACGCCGACATAGTGAAAATGATTGCCATGGTCAATACGATCGAGGAGAATTACGAACTAGAGTACTTCCGATCCACGATCAAGGCCAACTACTCGCACCCGCTATTGTCTGCCGTGAACATGGGCCAGATGGGTCAGCTGTCACGTGTGCTGAATACTGTCTTCTCGCCTATTACGCATCCCTTGCTGCCGATGATCGCGGCTCCCGGTCAGCTTACGGCCGCGGAAATCAACGAGGCCTTGCATATCATGGGCTCACTTCCGAAACGGGACATGTATGCTATCGGTTCATTTCGAGCGACGCCGCAATCGATGTTCATGGAGAAATGCTTCAATGAGCTGAGTCTACCGCACAATCTCAGCTCAATTGACCGCGCTCCCAAGGGCTCGATCGAAGCAGTCATCATGCAACCCAACTTTGGCGGCGCATACCTGAACCCGCCAATCGCTAGTTCCACGTCATATATTCCATCAGTCAGTGATGCTGCTCGTGCCATTGGCCTGGTCGATACCATCACTGTGACCGGTAACCACGGGCAGCATAAGTTCGTCGGAGAAAACGCGGCGTGGAAGGGGATCCGGGCGACTCTCACTCGGGACTATGTGCCATCTGCGTACCGGGGTCGGGCGGCGATCATCCTCGCAAGCTCCGAAACGGACGCGTCCGCGGCTATCTTTGCGCTGCGGAGCCTAGATATCGGCCCGATCTACACAGTGGGATTCAGGGCCAGTGGGCCACTCGCTGCCGGTCTCGAGCCGTTTACCTCGATTCAATCGGTCAAACTTGTCGAACAGCCCTTTGTCATTGTCTCTGCGCTGCCTCCGGAGAAGTCTCTCCTAGTCCAGCCGCTACTGCGACACTACAAAGCAAACGGCCGCTCGTCGCCACCGTCAACAAGAGGCAAAGTGTATCTCGATCTGACTAGCGGTCCGCGCAAGGGCGATCCACTGGGAGTAGCCATCAGCGCTGGGTGGACCGCGTATGGAATCGAGGACGTCAACGCCTGGACCACGGTCGAGACGCTGCGCCTTCTCGTCGGTCAGAACGTTCCCTTTGATTTTGTTCGTATGGCATCTGGGCGACCCTTGTTCTAGCTTTTGGCGGCGGAAGATGGAAACGTCCCCTGCGGGCAAAGAACGCAGGGAGCATAGAGAGATGGGAAGAATTTTTCCATAGGTAGCGATGTTTGACTCCCTCTGTTGATAGAATATACGGAGGACCACCGGTGTTTTTGTGTTGTTTTTCTTCGGGCATACATCCCCTGGGTATCTGGCATTTGTCGGCAATTACGACGATCATCACGCACGGAGGGCTTTGAGAACTGGTGCATTTTTTGTCCCGATCTCTCAATTGACTCGATCAGTGCATCTCTTCTATATGCATCTAGCAACATAGTAACATTACCTTGGGCTTTTTGATTGTCTCTGCTTGTTGGCGCAATCCCTTCATGTTCCCCGTCATCTTGTACAGGGCACGCTTCTCTTCTTGAATGTGCTTTCTCTCTTCGAATACCAGCATACTGATGAACTCTGAGTTATCCATCCATGTGCAAAGTTCAGGGGTTTACCAATGACAGTAGGAAGTCTCCACGCTCTCTGTTCGGTTCTGATCCGATGATCTGCCGACTGAATCATCTACGGAGCAGGTTCTTCAGAGATATGTTCCTGTAGGGTAAAAAAATAACGGCAATGGCACATGTTTATGTGAAACGGTACTCTGTAGGTTCCCTTAGGAACAAGGTCGAGAACCAAGACATCCTGGCAGTCAGCCTGTCACGGAGCGGTTTATTGCCCCTGGTGAAACGGATCCGAGTGGTACCGCATGCAAATCCCTCCTGTTTTTGTTGTTAGAAGGATGCATTAATTGCGGCAGATCGGTCCGTGAAGCAGATCGAGTTAAGAACAAGAGGTACGGAGTACAGCAAAGGAAGCCTGGGCAATGTCTCCTTGATCCTACCTAGGTACGATCGGCCACGGGAAGCTGAACGCGTACTTGGGGCCAATCTGGCAGGGATTTCGGGAATAATAAGCTAGCTAAATATTATTATTATTATTATTATCACCCTGTCAAGCAAGCAATTAATTAATTAACCCCTTTCTGCGAAAATCCCGAAAGCTAAAACCGTTAGGTGCTTCTGAGGCTTCAGGGCATGTGTCGAGCAGGATGCATGGAGAGACCTCGTTCCAATAGATGTTGTCTCCTGGACCAGTTGCGATGCAGCCAGCGAGGCCGAGCCCGTCCTAAGATTCATTTTTCTGCCGTTCCCCGCATATGGGGTAGAGCTTTCAGAAATCTCCTCCGTCTAGCCTCCTGGCCAGGGATCAGATCAGAAAGAAATCCGAGGCGGTACTCTGTCCTCCGTACAGCTATACACATACTCCGTACATATATCCATCCTGTTCAGTATTGGAATCGACCATCCCATCCTTGTGCTCGAGTACTTGTCGGGCCTGTACAAAAGTACTAACTCTGCACTACTCTCGGCATTGGGAAGGGTTGTCTATCCATGGATCCGGGGCTGGGAGTGGAACAATTTCCGCCAGTAGCACATCGTGTGCTTCAATTTCCCGCAAGCTCTGGGCTCGGGGAGGTCTTCAGACTCTTCAACCCGAGATCGGAAGGGCTTGCTCCGGCCTGTGTTCTGTAAGATTAATTCATTATTTCACCGCCTGATCTGGCACTCGTTCGTCTTTCCTGCTGGAAACAGAGAAGAACCAATGAATTGAGAGAGACATGAGTCAGGTATAAGCGGCACAGACCTGGTTTTTGTTGGATATCGGTTGGAAATGTCCAGCTGGTCCTGAGGCTGAATCATGGATCATGTACGGGGTAAAGAGTTTGTAGTGGTATGTACAGAGTACTGTATTGTGGATACCCGGGGGTATGCATTTCTTCAGAGATCATAATAAGAACAATCCTTTCTTGATGGACCTTCGCAGGATGCATGATGCGTCCAGGTTCTCGAAGGTCATCTCAGAGGGCGAGACATACAGCGGCTAATATAGCCTATTTGTTTCTCTTCTGGTCTTCTGCATCGAAACCTTCTCCCCCGCATCTCGTTCGTTGGGTATTCTCCGAGCGGGACATTCTCCGTGCTTCTTTCGCTCGTTGTTTTTTGGTGGTTCTGGGTCTTCCTGTATATACACGACCACGACGACTCCGGTCGGTTCATTCCCAGGGACGACTATGGAGGTGTTATCTTTAGTCTAGAGCTTCTTTTTGCATCGTTTCCTCCTCCCTCGCTCGCTCTTTGGGTGCGTCTTCCCTCTCGTCCCCACCACATCTTCCCTCTCCACATCTTCCCTTCTCCACTTCTTCCACTGCGGCAGACTCGGTGCTGCCCATCTGCACAGACGTTGATTCTCCATTTTCAAGGCCACGCCGCGACCATGTGCTTTGCCTTGCTGCTTTCCCCTCGTGCCGATCTTTCCTCCCTCGAGTCATCATTCTTCTTCTCCTGCTGATTGCTCCTCCACTCGTTCTGGTCTGGGACTCTGTCCCGATCTCTTCTCCATCTTACCGCCGCGGTGCATTATTCATTTTCACTTCTGCTTTCTTCTCCTCTGAGTCAACCTCGTCTGAACCCTCTTCTGATCTATTCTCTCTTTTTGCATTTTCAAATGTCGATCAACTTCAAGATTGCGAGTCCCGAGCCTGCCGATTCATGGGTTCAATAACTTCGTCGTAAAACGCACGCAATTTCGCTCCTCTTCCCCAACATGTCGCGTCCGCAGGTGAGCATCGACCGGATTGCGCCCCGGCGCGTCACGGTAGAACCTCGCGAGTCCATGAATTGCAAGTCGTGCCGGAAAAGAAAAGTGCGTCCTGACTTCTTTCCACCACAGACCAATTCCTAGGCGATTCTCTGCTCACCTCTACTGAGCGCAGATCAAATGCAATCGAATGCGTCCAAGTTGCGAAGCTTGCAAAGTGTTTCAATGTCCTTGTATATATGGTACAACTCGCTCGTCCAGACCCTTTGTTTTTCCCTCTCGGCCCTGGCAGTGGGATCCCGCAACGCTTTTCTTCATGTGTGTGCGGAATTTGCGGTTCCCAATCGTCAGGGCCTGTGTCGCAAATGCATGCATTGAGAAGCTGTACTGTTCAACTGACACTCTGCGTCCCCGTTCTTAGATGCGGTCCCCAAGAAGCGAGGCCCGAAGACGGATGTATTGGAAGCGCTCTTGAAGCGAGTGGATGGTCTGGAAAAACGACTGCAGGATGAAAAGAACCCGATCACCACACCGTCACCGGCGAAGAAGCCCGAAGACGACCAACTTCCGCCAGACGGCACAAATGCGCGCGGAAGCACAATCGATTCTTCATCTCCCTCGGCCCTCTACTCTCCCGTGGATCAGCGACCCTCTTTATCTAGCAGCGTGTCCCAGCATAGCGAACCGTTTCACAGCCGGCCGAATGGATATGCCATCCCGCAACCGCAGCCGTCACAGGGCAACGTCCTACCAGATGCGGTATTGGACGCTTATTTCGGTCGATTACATGGGAAACCCTTCCATATCCTGGATGAACCGAGCACCCGGCAAAAGCATCAGTTGGGCCAACTACCCGCGTACTTGGCCATGGCCATCTACGCTATCACTCTTCGGTACGCTCCCATGTCCAGCGACTCCTTTTTTCTGGTTTCTTTTATCTTGACTCTTCATTCCCAGATACACAAGTTCTGCAGGACCGTCTGAACAGTCCCTCCGTATGGGTCTGGAATACGCTTTGCACGCTCGCCGAATGGTGGATATTGACAACCCTTCGATCGAGGGCCTACAAACTCTTTTGTTACTCACCCAGGCTTTCTTTGCCCATGGGTTAGGAAAGAAGGCTTATATGACTTTCTGTGTGTACCTCTTTCTTTTTTTTTCCCGTCGTCTTGTTCGCGCCAACGAGACCCTAGGGCTGATCATTGCGTCTAGCGAACTGCGCCGCCATGGTGATTGCTCTCGACTTGTACCGTGAGGTGCCGTCCAAGGTCAACCATTCCACCCCCGAACGGGAAATGAGGCGACGACTCTTCTGGGCTGCGTATATGATGGATCGCTTCATCACATGTGGTTCCAAGCGGCCTTGCTTGATATCGGACCATTCAATCGTTCTGCGCTTGCCTTCTTGGACCGCCCAGGGATCGGGCGTGTATATGGAAGGCGAACTTTTCAACGTGGGACCCAATATCCAGTTTTCGTCCGATTCGCGCCGGAGAGGCCAGGGAGCGGCTGCTTTACTGATCGATATCACCCGCATTTTGGGGATCACCAACCGGTACTTGGCCGCGGGAGGCGTCAAAGGCGACTCTCACTTTCCTTGGCATTCGCTCTCAAACCTTTCCAAGATCCGTCAAGAGCTTGACATTTGGGCAGCGGGCACGCAGGACGTGTTCGCATCGATCGATGCTCTGTTCGGGCACCCAGAGAGCACGGCGCTTCTCCTCAGCAAGTTGATCTACCACCTCGTGCACTGTCTGATTTACAGACCCTTTCTGCCCATTGATCTGGTGGAACTCCGCGGCACCGGTCAACATCAATCGTGGCAGATTGAAGCAACCAACCTATGCTTCTCCCATTCCAACGCCATTGCCGAGCTGGTCGAGTTAGGGAAGAACTCGCCGCTGATTGAATGGCCCGCTTTCGTCGGCTACTGCGTCTGCACGGCTGGCACGGTTCATGTCCACGGTGTGCACTACAAAGGTCGTGAAGGAGAGGTGTTTTCGTCGAGCGCCGAGTTTCTGGCCCGTGAAATGCACCAGCTCTCATGGTTGCGCAACTACTGGGCGGGTGTGCAGCATCAGAGAGAGATGCTCCAAACAATATATACTTGCCACTCAGAGCTTGTGAGAACACTGGCTACGAGTCCAATGCGGTTTTCGCCAGTATTTCATCTTGAAGATTTCCTCGATCGTTATCCCGGTCTGTCCCTGGATAGTGCCCATGTGAGATTGGTAGATATGCCGCCCGAATTCAACGAAAGGTAAGTGGTTGCATATTGATTGATCTTCGCTCGGAAAGTGTCGTGAACGCTGACCCAAGTTTCTATCATCAGCCCGTCCATGCATCTCGCGGATCGGCAAGATATGTATTACAATCGATCAATGGCCGCGCCTTCATATCCATCCCAACCACCTGCAGGCATATATCCGACTGCGCAGCGAGCACACCAATTGTCGACGACCACGCTGCCATCTAATCAACCCCTCGCCGCCCACGGTCGACGAAACTCCCAGCAAATCATCAAGAATCCCACACAGCCATCTTTATCGCCGCCCCTCAACTTCTCTCAACCCAACCCACAGCAGTCACCGCAGCAGTTGCCTTCGATGTTTTCCGTTCGAGGAGCGGATATGGCTGCCCCTTCCTCACTTCCCCATGATCCCTCCGGCCTTCAAAGTGCCTTCTCACCGCCAACGTTTGGGTTTACTCCGCCAGCGTTCCTTTCCGAGTCGGCGTTGAACATTGCTCCCACCCCTCCGTCCAATCCGCAGTATGCGACATTCCCGTTCGATACAGCGAATATGAACGCATCCCAGCCCGGCGGTATTGCCATCGGCTCGACAGCGCTCACGCCTGGCGCCCAATCCCAAGCCAGCGGCTCGCACACAGGCACCGCAAGTGATAACGGCTCCGCGGAGAAAGACCCCTTCCTCAGCCTCCTTGAGCAGTTGGCGGAGAACGAGCAGAACTCGCAAGGAGGGCCCAGTGAGCTGGACTTCTTCCTGGGAGCAGCCGTTGAAGGCGAAGGGGAATCCCTAGTTGCTGGACTTGCCTCGGGTGACGACAACCAATCGGACCCGAATATACCTCAGACGAGCGAAGGTGAGGCAGCTGCTGTACAATGAGACAGAACAGACGTGGAGTGTCTGTCTTCTTCTGCCCCATTACACTGCGCCGGCCACAGCCAACTTGCCCATCTTCCAACACATCACGTGTTATATCCATTTCCCTTATGATAATAGCCTTAGGGAGAAAGGTTCTGGCTCCCCCCCCCCTTCTCAACAACCACTTTCCACCTTCCCACCTGCTTCTTGAGTGACAAATTTGGATTTAGCGTCGTATGTTTGGTTGGCTTTCACTATTTCTCAATGCAAAACAGTGTGGGGGTTCTGGGGCGCAATCAATCAATCAATCAAATCTCCCTCTGCTTTTCTTCCTCGGGATCATTGCAGAAGATGCAATAAAAAAGAAAAAGGGGCCAGGGAGGGGGGGGCAAAGGGGCAAAGGAAACCCTTGGAAAAAAATCAATGTTCTTTTTTCCTGGAACGGAATTTCGAATTGGTCCTATGTCCATCAACATTGATTGACAACAATGTTGAATAATCCAAGGCAGAACATAATTTCTCTACTGATGTATATACTTTTTTCCAGTATATAGTCATGCATACCAGATAATTGAGAATAAAACATGTATATGAAGTTAATTCTGCATTTGTTTCCAAGTTTGGTGATTGATTCAGTAAGTGGGTATATATAAATGTTGATGCTCCTTGCATCCAACGGTCAGTAATCCCATCGACTCAACTGTCCGGATCACAATATGTAGTATCACTCAAAACGAGTTTCGAAGCTGCATTTGCCAATTGCCAGAGATAGCTTTGGTGAGTGGATATCTAGACCATATATATACATGAGTATTAACATCAGATTCAGTAAAATTGATGGAGATAATTCCACCACAAGCTCTACAGTACAAAAGCCACGGTTCAAACCGGCTGCGGATCATGTGTGTCTTCATTGTTTTCTCCAAAACCACGCCGTCATGAGAATCTTACACCCTGGCTGAGATCCCATTGACCCGGTACTTGCGCCCTTTTAGGCGCCTGAGTCTGAGCCTGCACGGGAGCAGGTGCAGCTGGGCCGCCGAAACTGATACCCATCTCAGGAGACCATATCCCAGGAGTAGGGACAGGAGGGGGAGGAACAGGTGCCCGAGTTGGTTGGGGTGCTGTAAGCGGTTCACCTGTCGTAGACGGGCGTGGTGATTGCACCTGCGGTTGCGGCTGCGCTTGAGGCTTCAGTTGCGGCGGCACAGGTGCTTGTGCATACGGGTACGAGTGATGGGTAGTCGGCTGCTGGTGCTGGGGGCGCAGATGAGGTTGGGATATGTTCAGAGAGGCCATAGCGGCGACATTCGAGATATCCCTGCCGTCACTGTTAACTCTGACCACTCCACTCGGAACAATCGCTGTAATGACCATTATGGACTTACGTTTCCATCTGACTCGCCTCCATCCTCCTTTGGTGAACAAAAGCTTTGCAATCATCCCTGAATCGTCCGACAATCTTCGCCAGATCATTGTAGAATTTTCTGCCAACCTCGATGTTGGAGATGATTTCTTTGTACTTGAGGTAGCCGTTTTCGAGCTCCTGCAAGGCTTTTTCTCGCTCCTTCGTCGACGCATCCCCATTGTGTGCCCGAGTGAACGCACGATTGGCTTCGCGCACCTGTGCAGCGATCTGATCCTGGTCATTTCGCTCCTGGGCGAGCATCTCCAAATCGGAGTCATAAAGATGCAAGTGCTCCTCGAACAGATCCTCGAATTGACTTGCTTGGATTGGTTGCATAGGGAACTCTCGTTCTAAGCGAGCGGTTTCCTTAAGAAGTGCAGGGTCTTCGTGAAATGTCAGCCCTTTTTCATCTACCACAGAAGAGTCCCTTGAAGCACTCACTGATATCATCCGATCGGGCTTTGTCTTTCAACGCTTGTATCCGTCTTTTCCGTCTATTTTCCAGGCGACTAACTTCATTCAGACAACTCCTCAGTCTAATGGACTCCCGCTCGACCTCGGGTGTGATCGCAGCTCTTCTGCTGCTGGGAACGTAAGCTTCCAAATCCCTGTTCGTGCCGGTGAGCACTCTGAGAACCGTCTCTGAATCCTTGAGCTTCTTTTCCACCAGTTCATCGCTGCTCTGCGCAGAGGTAAAGTAGCCATGGATCTCGTTAGACGTCGTGTATACTTTCTTACCGGCCGTCTCGGACGGCTCTCTCGTCCACCGGTCCGTCCCGTATTTCCGTCTTGCAGCATCATCTTCCGCCTTTTCTGCAGCTAATATCTCCACTCCCTCCTTGTATACAGCCATGTCGTTGGCTTTGACCTTGGCTGTATCTTCAAGGGATCTTCGTAGACGATTCAACCCATCTTGTTGTCGCATCTCCTCAGCGTGTGATACAAGAGTAGGAGGTAACCCTAGCGGTTTCTCCAGCGCCTGCAGAGAGCCTGGGAGATTAAGAGAAGATAGTAGACTGGAATGATCTATTAGCGTCGGTTCACTCTTGTATCCTGTGGAGAGACTTACTCTCTTAGTTTGTCCGTCATCGACTCCAATTCTCCGACGATGGTCTCATTCACCAACCGGTCGCGCCGATCAGAATAGATGCTGGCGGCGATATGAACTGCATATGGGACCAGCTTCGCGAACAACGGCTGCCCAAGAGGACCGTTGTCCCCAAGCATGGAGATAGCATCTGTCACTTGAGATGGAGCTTTTGCCGCTACCATGCTCGCCCGCTCAATCGTCTTGAGCTCAGACTTTGGTGGGACAGGGTGGAGATAAATCACATTGTTATCCTTTTCGGCTCGCTTCAAGTCTTCAGACACACGATTTTTGAGGCCGTTCAAATCCCCAAGCACAACACGGTTAATCCATCGCGACTCTTTCAAGGCCTCATTGACGCAAACCAGACTGTCTCGTAAACGGGCAACCTCCTCACCGTATTTTCGCTTTTCCAAACAATCCAGCGACTGCCGATACTGCGCTGCGGCGGCAAAATGGTGATGTTTAGCGGTCATGTGGTGGATCCAATCGGTACTGATGGCATTAGATTTCACGGCAAAGTCTCCAGCTTCCGCGTATAGGTCTGACACTTTGGCCGCCAGTCTTGCAATTGACGCATCTTTCAGTCCATCTTTGACGGCCTTCTGCCAGAAGCACTCCTGCGCCTGTGCAAGTAGAAGCTCTTCGAGACTTCGAAGTGTCATCTCATCCATATCCTCGGGAGGTGACGAGCGCAGGTCTGGAATGATATCGTTCCGGAGGTGAGCCAAGACGCCCGCCGACTGACAGAAGTAGTTACAGGCCTGTTTAAGGCCGTCGGAGGTCGTCCGGTTCAAGGAGAACGCTAGTTGCGAGTACAGTGCGGCGAGGTTAAAGAGGATGTTCGCAAGTTCGAAGCGAAGATTATTCTGCGAAACTAAAATTTCCCAAACAGGTCTCGTCAAAACGTTGTCCCTACCCATCTCACTTTCCCTGTGGCTCACTTACTCGGTCTTGAAGTATTGAACCCAAAGGCTGGGTACCACGAGAAGTCGACTCCGACCTATGCCGAGTGAAATCCATCAGTGTATATGGCGCGGAGGTCCGTTTGAGGCTCACACTCACATCGATCGGAAACTTTCCACCCAGCCATTTCAGCTGTGCCGCATAGGTGACAAGTCGGCTGATACCACTGATATGGGGCTCCTGAACGTTGACGGCTTCTTTACGCAGACGATCAATGATCAGAAGGTCGTCCGCGAACATGTCCGGGCGTTGATCATATTTTGACGAGATATATTGAGTTATGGCATCCGACAAGGAGACAGTATGGGACCGGCGAAACGGTATTTGGAGGATATTGCTATGAGGACAATACGTTAGCCAAAAAAAGTACATGGACTTGTCAATCAAAACATTCCAAAGTCGCGACACATACGATGCCATTTCGAGCTGCCCGTAATAGGGTTGAATATCGGAATGGTGTGGGAGAGTCTGCAGCCTTCTCCAGGACTCTTTGTGTTGACAATAAACGAGTGGGAGCACACCCCACCCGGCAACGGATGACGTCTTGCGCGGCCTCACGAATCAGGCATCAATAGATCGATATCAAATCGGAAGTTTTTGTTTACGATCTTGATCCGCAGCAACAAATCGACGTCTGTCATATTGGTGCAGGTTCCTTTCGATATACGTAGAAAAGATCTGACCGTATGTAATTTCACTCTCATATTTGCTACCCTGGAGCGCTTGGCTCAATGTATGTACTTAAACAATTACAACAATCTCTGGCCCAGATGGGGAATCAAAAATACAAGAAAGATTCTGTGCCAGCGTAAAATCTCTGTCTGCTATAGACCCGAGTCGTCATAAATAACAAGATGAAAACCCTCCATTTCCATGCAATATGATGCTAGCCTGGCAGCTTGTTGATCCTCGACTTGATGTATTCGAAGAGACTCAAGAGGATCATGTTGTTAACGCCAGTGCGAATAAGAATAATAGACAGACCTTTGTACATGCTGGATTTGGCAACGGCCATCGACGCCTCTCCAATTTCCTTGGTTTTACCCAGCAGGACGCTCTGAGCACGGGTCTTCCTCGTGTCAAGTGGGTAGGTCTATCAGATAACGGATCAGCCCCCATAGTATACCGCAAGGTCAAGTGAATGTCACTTACACAGAACCAAGGGACAGTGCTGCAGATTGCTCCAGCAATCATGGGACCGAACGGAGATCTTTCGGGTCCGAGTTCCTTCGCCGCCAGCTGCTTGACAGTCTCGTAGACACTGAAGTAAAGGCCGGACCCTATGGTATCGCGTATGGCATGAAGACGGAAACCCGTGTAAAGACCGCGGAAACCGTGACGGCGCACAATCTGTCTGATCGCCTCAATAGTGCCAAGGCGCGGCTTATGGCGCAATGAAGGGTCCCTGGCTGCATCTGGAGACGCTAAAGCGCGATTTGACACCAGCACGGAAGTCTGAACGACGTTCTTGGCTAATTCAAAGGGGCCTAGATTGATCGATGTCAGATCATTTCGCAGTCAACGATTCTGCATTCAAATGGCAATGTGCTTACAAGCTAGAGGAGCGGTGACGAGACCAGCAATCATGCCAGCAGTGGTGAAAGTCAAGAGGGTCGTCGCAGTTGGGGTACTGCCCGGCCGATTGTAATAGTCCAGAGGGGATTCGCCAGTCAATCTTTCGATGAAGTCGGAGATAGCATGTTTCGCTTCATTGTACGTAGAAAAGTTGAGGACACGGACAGCTGTGACACTCGCGAGAGGTGGCAGAGCTCCTAGAATTGCAATTCAGTCTCATCAAAGGCCGTCGAAAGCAACTCTATCAACGCACCTGCGACATATCCACGAGGTCCCTCGGTACGCCACAGGTAGCGGACACACTGGAAAATATTCTTGAAGTTGTGCCTGGATAATGCAGTCAGTCTTGACTGATACACCTCACAGACACAGCAGCACAGTGTACTCACGTCTGCATACGAGTCTTCACATTTTCCAGGGGAGTCTATCAAGAAAAGAGTGTTCAGTTAGTCAAAATCTTTGTCCTGATTCTCTCTCTCCGCCAGGTAATCTCTCCACCTACCACCGCGAGCGTGGCACAGATCGTCGAAGTCGCCGAAGCCACCTGAGTTTTGTATGTCTTGAGGAGCTTGTTGCGTGTAGCGTCATCCATGATCCACGCGGTGGTGGTCGGCATTATGGATGGTGAAGGTTGGCACGAAGAAGGTGCTGTGAAAGGAGCATGTTCAGAGTGTTTGTCCAGAGTCATCCCTGAAGATGGTTCATCTGGGGCAACAGAAGGTGACTGGTCTTTCTTGCTTAGTCGTCGCTGAGTCGTTGTTTGCAGCTTCTCGATCGCAGGCACAGAAACGCTCGTGCAATGTAGGCTGGGGAACCCCATGGAACGCAAAGCGGTCTCTCAACGTGCGAGCAGACCATTCAGCGTCCCACAATTGTCCATGAAGTGGGTTTGAACAACCCTTCTTTATTTCCACAGCTCCTAATTGATACCAACTTCCCCTACGGAAGAAAGACCAGGACTATCCGGTGGTGAAGGACGAAATCCCGATTATTCAACGATGGGCCGTCCGATTCGGCTCGAGAAAATTCCGATTTCGAGCTCCAGCGATATATATCTATAGTTCCTCTAACGATCTATTGAGAAGGTCTTCCGCCGTATGAAGACCATCAATACCACCAAGCGCGACGATTCGGGAGCTATTGAAATGACGACGCAAGCGATCATTAGCATTGGTCTTTTTTTCTAACTTCAACCGTCAAGCCCGCGATATAATGAGAGACGAATTACCTTGCTTCGAGAGTACCGTCAGCTCCGGGATGTACAAAAACCTCCAATGGATCGCGTCCCACTGCGAGGATTGAGATCTTTAACGCTGACAGAAAGAGGGAATTCGGGAGTGTCGAGCGGGATAAGCAGACAAATGAAGGCCGACCGATGGCCGCAGCAAACGGACGGCGAAGACACACAGGCATGTGGGCCATCGATGGTGCTTGGTGGATCTCTCTTAGAAGGCTAGAATGGGTTTAGTGGTACTGTAGTGAGTGACGTCGATGTGAACCGGCGGTACATCACAGAAACAAAAAGGTATCTTCTGTCAAGTCACTTTTCTGGGGTCTAGCTTTCGTCTGACGACTTACATTCCAGCAAACTCCGAATTTCAGTGGTACTACGTGAAGATCCAGATGTATGACAATCCCTAGTGACTAGGGGGAGCAAGATGCTGGCACAGACCATAGGGGAGAACCACTCCCGTTGCAGCAACGGCGCCAGCTTCTGTACCCTGTACCCCGCCTTAGGGCCTTCGGTCTTCGGCTGAGCATCTGGACATGACACCCAGTCAGCCCATGGTCCCCGGAGAATAGATACGGGATGCATCACAAGCGCAGCCAGAAGCTTTTTGTCGACGACCTCTAGACTGCTGTGCCTCTCCGCAAATCCATCCCTTTCGTGTCAGATCAACAGTAACGATACCAACGCAGTGCGAGTCCGGGACTCCAAGATGCAGGCTTCGCTCCCGCGACAGTGCGTTCGGACCGCATGTTCAGAACACTGGAAGCTAGACATTTCTCCGTCAGTTTCAGCCTGGCAGACCTCTCACAGAACCTTCGTGGATCGAGCATATGGACGACGATCCAGATGGCTACACCTAAGTCAGCCTGAGATTGGGCCAAGCTGACGGAGATTACATAACCCAGCAAAAGCTAGGAAAGGTTCCCAGGATGGAAGCAGGGAATCAGAACCTTCGGACTTGTGAAC
The DNA here is from genome assembly GCA_000787455.1 of Evansstolkia leycettana. Lineage (NCBI taxonomy): Eukaryota > Fungi > Ascomycota > Eurotiomycetes > Eurotiales > Aspergillaceae > Evansstolkia > Evansstolkia leycettana. The sequence goes on along the minus strand of JSYV01000879.1, from coordinate 41,590 downwards.
TGCTTCGAGTAGTACACGACGGTATAGATACCTCCTCTTGGTCTGGGAATAGAGGAAGCGGCTGGAAGAAGCTTGACTGAAAGGAGTCGGTTGAGATATCGGATCTGTGATGAAGATCAATTGATTACATTCAGGACAACATCGTGCTCTCGCTCTCGCTGTTGAGTTTCTTCAATCACAGGTGATGAATAACTATGGAGCCGATATTGACTGAATTGCCGGTCAGATATCGCAGAGGGAGACGCGCCCGTTGTCGTCAGGAATGTCCTCTTGGAGACTTCTTAGGACACCGCAATCGAAATTATACGATACCTGTAGGTGGTTTTTGAAACGTGAGAGACTTTCGAGACATGGAGTTTTAGCTTTCGGGGTTAATGGCATGGGAAAATGTCCAGCTCCCTGGTCGTAAGCCATCGTCTTCTTGATATGCATTTTCCTGAATGGAGCACTGCAGAGTATAAGCACCGGCCTACCTAAGGACTTTTGATATCTACATTTTTGAATTGGCTACTGTTTCCATGCCTGCAGACGGATCACTTGGTTGAATCATAGCGACCCAAGGACTTTGGAGGTTAGAGATCCGTTTGTGCATTGGCAATACCCCGGGAGTAGATCCCAAGCAAGTAGACGCTTTCGGCTGTGAGATGCTTGACAACCATGGCTAGATCCCTGGATGAATGAGTATGGTTGCTTCTTACCAAGGTTCGAGCCATCCACAACCCGTATGGTGTAATGCGGGGGATTTTCAAACCAACGGGCTGGGTGTTACCACCACAGAGACGATCGCAGGATGCAGACATCAAATTGACAGCCTCCAGAAAGACCAGGGCGTATACCTAAGATGGCTAGAAGGTCTCAAACAACCTAGCTTTGTGTCACTGCAAGCTTGAAGCAGCTTTTGGAGACGTACTCCTGTACTTGCTGCAATTGGCAGAGGGTCACCTGCTTCTTTACCTGCTTCAGCTGCCTGTGGCACCCACCCACACAGGCCGCATCCTTTGCTGTTCTTGCGACAGACGCAAGAACCGAGATATAAAGTCCAAGTGCTTCGCTCTGCTCAGTCAGAGTCTCGACTTGGTACTCATAATAATATTTGAGTATCACGCAGAAGCAGATTGTCGATGATGCTGAGTGCCAAGCCTCCACATGGAAAATCCGACAAGATAGAACGAGTGTGGGTGATGTGTCCAGCAACGAATGTCGTGGCAGAAAAACGAAAACATGAAGCAAGAATTAGGTCATATTAATTTGAAAAACAAAAATAGCTAGTTCTTCATAAAGGAGATGGTACAGAAGATCTTCGCAACTCGGTTAACTAGTTATGCATGCACAGATTAATCATCAACCGACCTTGAAACATCCTCGGGACCTCGGTCGTAGATGGAGCTCCCCGCAACATCTCTCCACATCAAGCCCCCATACCAACAATGCTCTGGGGACTCCGCAAAACACATCGATTTTCCGGGGAAGTACTATATTATCATCCTCTTGGTTCTTGACTTTCGAATTAGCGAATTCTTTTCTATCCGTGAAGTGGTGACCCTTCTCACCTGTTCTTGCTTGTAATCTGCATACCGAGTACAACAACCTTTCCTTAGTCAAGGCATCCTTGAGTAGTAATTACTTGAACTTATCTTCCTCGCCATTTCTCAGATCGTCTACAGAAGCGTTTCCGGCAATGGGAAAGAATCAGGCTGGTCCCGCCTATGTGTTAGGCGTGGGAATGACCAAGTTCATCAAGCCGCGTGGAAAGGTCGACTACCATGAACTGGGCTTCGAAGCCGGTGTCAAGGCGATGTTGGACGCCCATATCAACTACGACGATGTCGACCAGGGCGTGGCATGCTACGTCTACGGAGACAGCACCTGCGGCCAGCGTGTGTTCTATCAGTTTGGTCTGACTCAGATCCCTATTTACAACGTCAACAACAACTGTTCGACTGGATCGACTGGATTGGCTATGGCTCGGACCATGGTCTCTCACGGTGCTGCAGACTGCGTTCTCGTTATTGGATTCGAGAAGATGAGCCCAGGAAGTCTCCAGTCTGTCTACAATGATAGGACCAACCCGACTGGATTGTTCGGAATGATGATGGCGGAAACCCGGGGGATAACGAATGCTCCTGGAGCTGCGCAGATGTTCGGTAACGCTGGTCGAGAATACATGGAGAAGTACGTATGGCAATCTTTGTTACATGGAAGCTCTGTTACTAAATTCGACAAAGGTACGGGGCCAAACCTGAAGATTTCGCCGAGATCGCACGCATCAACCACGAGCATTCGAAGCGCAATCCTTACTCCCAGTTCCAGGACGAGTACACCCTCGAGCAGATCCTCAAGGCTCCTATGATCCACGAGCCTCTTACGAAACTTCAATGCTGCCCAACGTCTGATGGTGGTGCCGCCGCCGTCATTGTCTCCCAAGCGTTCCTCGATGCTCGCCCGCATTTGAAGGGCCAGGCCATCCTCATCGCAGGCCAAAAGCTTGCTACCGACGATTCTACCCTCTATAATCGCAGCTCAATCGACCTTATGGGTTTCGGGATGGCCCGCAATGCATGCAGAGCGGCTGCGGCTGAAGCTGGCGTCAATGTCAAGGACATCAAGGTCTGCGAGCTACACGACTGTTTCTCAGCCAACGAGATGATCACGATCGATGCCTTGGAGCTTTGCGAGCCCGGCAAGGCGCATGAGATGGTCCGTCGTGGCGATATCACTTACGGAGGCAAGATGGTCATCAACCCCTCGGGCGGTCTGATCTCCAAGGGCCACCCGCTGGGTGCCACCGGTATTGCTCAATGTGCTGAGCTGGTCTGGCATCTTCGTGGCTGGGCCAACAACCGACTCGTCAGCGGCACCGATGCCGCGTTGCAGCACAATCTCGGCTTGGGCGGCGCTGTTGTTGTGACAGTGTATAAGCGAGCAGATGGCAAGGTCGCTACCCCTGTTCCATCTGATGTTGTCGGTAAGATTACTGGTCTGGGTTATAATCCTGCTGTTGAAGCAAAGGGCTTTACTGCGGAGCAAGTGAAATCAGTCCTGAGCAAGAACCATAGTGATAAGTGGGCGCTGGCCGACACTCAGGAAAGGGTTCTTGCGCGCTTCTAAACTGCATTATGGCAATATATATCTTGTATAGCTGACGATTCGTTGCTTCATCAATTACTGCATCTGTGCCAAAACAATGTGCCCAAATCTATGGTGGAAAGCAGTGGAGATTGCCTCGTGAATCGGCGTCTACTCTTATTGTCCAACATACTTCAACTCCAATTTCCTCTTAAACTATTGATGACTTGTGTAAAAATGGATTACATAAGCCGACGCAGTTCAGTGACTCCACCAGACCAAAGGAATAAATTTTCCCGCCCTCGCATCCGCAACCTTTTCTTCTCTTCTTCCCTTCTTCACACATCACAGGTCTCCAACATACCCTTGTTGATGGATGGCCTTGACTATCAAAGCTTTCCCGTTCCGTCTGCAAATTTTAGATCAGAGACCCAGAGCGATGGACGCTTGCTCGTTCTAATCCTGACACCTGCCACTGGGGCCAATTTCTGGTGTCTCAAGCACGCGGTGGTTGGGTTCGCTTTTGAGCATACATCCCTCTGAGGGAAGACTCTTCAGTCTGCAATTGCGCAATGGCATGCCAGTCAGCTAACCCAGCAAAAAAAATCACAAAATCACCAAGAACTCAGATCGTCCACCGATCCTTCGCTGTAACGAGGAAGAAAATGAGCTTCCCCTTGCGGTTGACCTCCGATGCCTGGCAAGCACTTGCCTCCCTTTGCTCATCACGATGACTGACTTGATAGGATTACGTGCGCAAGTTATTCTTTACTGTATACCACCTCGTAGTATATACGTGTTGTTTCGTCTGCAGATTTCACTCAGGCATTTTCGAAGTCTCGTCCGTCATTCTCATGATATTCGAGGTCAAAATCGTGCCGAGATTGAGACAATTGAAGGAGGACACAAGTCCGTCTATCATCTTCTCCCTCGTGTTGCGTCTGCCTTCAAACCGATGGGGCTGTGCGTGTCAAAGAAGGGAGTGACATTCCAAGGAGAGAGATACCTATCTGGTTTGGACAACACGCGGTCATTCTCTTCGAATGTACTCCGTAACACATAAAGAATGTTCACTTTCGAAGTCTGATCACCATTAATCGTCCCCCAGTGATCTTCTCACGACCTTGTCAGCGTCTCCAACTCTCGGCCTCCGAGAGGTCCTCGCTATTATCAAATCCACATAGGATGATTGGTGATAAATCTATTGCAGATGATCTTCTTTCGCTCTGCAAATGATTCTCAGGCTCGAATGCAAGGGCTGCGGACTTCCAACTGTTGATCGGCCCGCTTATATCTCGGAATCCAGGGGCTAAGAATTGATGTAATCTGGGAAGCTTCGTTTTGGAATGTCCAAAAGACAGGGAGCCTCATCAGGATAGACTGCTCGTGTTGGCCATCTGTGTTCTTTCAAGGGTCTCTTCCCGCCAAGCAAGTCTGATCCTCCTTCACTTGCTTCACTATGTCCGTCCCTTGCGTATATAGTGAGCAGATCCCTGATCCGATGCATGCCCTGATTTTCAAATGACGATATACGCGTATCCCGTGTTGTGAATTCTCTGGGAAGGCGTGTGTGGTCACGCTTTGCAGCTTCATCCCTTCTTGTCGACATCCGGGAGCTTCAATGAAGCAGGTATAAAGGCTGGACGAATATCTCTCTGGTGATCCGAGCCTCTCCTTCTAATTCCTCTCATCTTGTGTACCAGCAAGTTCCATTCCTTCTTGGCAATAGAAAAGCATTCCTTTTGACCTATACGCCAGTCCGCTCCTTACAAACAAACAAAAGCTTCTTGATACACTCTCTTTTTCTCTTAGAGCTCAACCCACTCCAATACAATCCTTCAATCAAACAAAAATGGCTCGTCTTAGCTTCTCCTTCCTTGCCGTTTTCATGTTCTTGGCTCTCTTGTCCAATGCCATGCCCATGAACCCTAGCGTTGACGTCGATACCGGCAATGCGATTCCCGATACCCCTGTTGCCAGCCAAGCTGCCTATGATGCCCTGAAGGTATGTCCTTGGTTGGATTTCGGTTCCATCGATTGAGGCCGTCTAGAAGATGAAATAAACATGCTAACACTATCTCATAGTCGGCCAACGAGATGGTCAACGCCGCCAAGCAAGCCGCCCAGGCGAACCGCGAGGCAGAACAATCCAACGCTTCCCAGTCCGACAATAAGCCTTCTGGAACGATCCCTGCCGGTCAAGGTGCCACTCCTGCCCCCTCGCCTTCCACGAAACCCTCCATCCTCCAGGGTCTTCCCCTCATCGGCGGCCTGCTGGGCGGTGGTCTTGGCGGGCTCAAGATCTAAGCTCGACTGATGGTCACTGGAGATGAGATGATGTGTATCGGCAGAGGAAGTACAGAAGTCACACGAGAACCATGGATGAGTGGTACACGTGGAAGATGAGGGCGGTGGAGATGCTTGGTGCTTGGTCTCCAGGGGAGAGAAGTTGGGAATGGTACATGTACCAAACATACATCTATGCTGTGGGTCGTCCATGTGGATGAAGTACATAGATGTAGATAGTACTTAATTGTGGATGTTTCCGTGTCAAGGGGCCTATTGTTCAAATAACTTGGATTCTCATTCATGATATAGGATAGTTGAATTCGATTCTTCAAGTCGCTTACGAATTTTAAAACACTTTCTTATTATGGTTGTGATACATATTTCTAATCACTGTAGTTAGTAAGATAGGGCCCTTGTGAGATCCTTGGCTTGACGGTTCTTTATTCAGTCTGCCCGGGTATGCCTAAGGCATTGCCATACAGTACCATATTCAACTACGAGGCAGCAGTCGGGAGAGCAAAATGTCTTTGAATGAGGAAGTTTAGCCAATAAGCCACTGAGACATACATCTTCACAGTGTACAATTTCAACGAACAATTTCTTGTGCATCTAACACTAGTCGGCCACTTTAATGTCTGCGCTGCAGATACACAGCCTTCCATGAATGGGATATCTGATACAGGAAAACCAACCGAAAGAATAAGAAAAGGGTCAACTCAGCAAGGATAACAATGGCCCGTTTCATCCGTAACATCTCACACTCATACATTGAAAGCCACGCAATCGACATTCTGCATCCTCTCACGCTGAGATCTTTCTGTATGACCATCTCCTATATCCGGACATGGATGCAGACATGGACTGCATGGGCATCATACCTGTTACAATGACTTGTTAGATTGCATATGATCCTCCGAGTCTTGGAAGTCAGAAAAGCTTGACTAACCTCCCATGCCGCCTTGCATTCCAATACCCATATCCGAATTGGCTGGGAAAGAACCAGCGCCGCAAAGGCATGCGCAGCTACACACGTTTCCACTATCCATGGTACCGCTTCCCATGACAATGGAGGAGCTAGAGGAAGAGGATGTAGCCGCAGCCATAACAGAGCTTGAGGTCTCGGTAGCCATAGCGGTAGTGGCACTGGCTGACATTCCCATTCCCATCGATGTGGACATGCTCGTGGAAGAGGATGTACCGTTCTTAGAGATGGCAGCAGCCTTGAACATTTCCTGGGATTTCGCGGCGGTAGGGTTGACGCTGAAGACCATGCCCTTGCCGCAGTGACCCTTTTGAGCGCAGAACATCCAGATGGGGTCGGTGGTCATGACTTGGAACATCATCATGGGCGGCGGGTTGACAGTGTTGTTCGGGTTGGGCATGAATCCCGAATCGACACCGCCGGCCACCTTCACGCAGGGCTCCGTGAAGCTGGATTGCGTGACGGTGTGGTTCATCGACATGAAGTTGAATTGGATCATGTCTCCCACGGCGGCGCTGACGGAATCAGGCGAGTACACCAGTCCAGCAGTACCACCGACAGTGACCTAGATATAGTTGTAAGTACTTTCCGCGGACGACCTATCAGCGTTCTGTAATCCATCACTTACCTGGTGAACCTTGCCTGCGGTCATCATTGGCTGATTCCAGGTCTGAGTCTGACTGTTTCCTCCGTTGTTGGACGCAATGATGATGATTTCAACATCGGCGTTGTTTCCCTTGCTGTTAACGGCGATGATCTCTGTGGTGCCGTCGTTATTGTTTTTGCCCATGCTGTTGTTGTTATTGTCGTCCTTGCCCATGGACATGTCACTACCCATTGACATGTCGCCGCCATAATTGGCAGCAAGTGCCTGAGCTATCAAGAGGATGGTAGCAACGAAACTCAGTCTGACCATTGCGATTCTGATGTTTCTGATATAGAATTACTTTCGGAATGTAAATATAATTTGCGACGGCCGGAAAGCAAGAAAGGCACCTGGCGACGGTCTCGGCGGTATGTATATGCGCTGCACAAACAATTGCTGTCTCAATCTCTATCTTTCAAAGAATGTTCGTATATCTTTGTCGAGGGCCTGCTCGTTGAACACAAATGGTGCAGAAGGAATGAGAGAAAAGCGAACGAGCACTCCGCAGGAGGACAAGGTAAATGAACGATAAAGCACAAGTATGAAAGAAACCGGCTAGCGATCCGCTGGATGAGGATGGGAGAAGAATGAAAAAGAAAATCCTCAGCCTGGGGAGAGAGCCAAGATTAAATGTTGCATGAAATGAAGAGCCATGACTGTATACGAGACACGGATTTCATGCCTCCAGGACCAAAAGTCGATCGATAACCTCAAACGTTCCACCATGACTTTCTTTTCGGAGCACTTGATATGCGATCAGTAATTTCAAATATGTCATTCCCATTTCGAGCAATTCCGAAGCAACGTCTCTTGACATTCGTTGCTTCTTTGGAATCCCTGACGGACAGTCTGACGTTGGTGAAGGACGAAGCGTCGCGGGTTGTGTCTGACAGTTGCACCTCCACGTTTCGGGATGCCCGCCACTTGTCGCACGTCTACATTCTCGGCACAGACACACCTTATCTGGCCATTGCAACTTCAAGGCATGGCTAGATTGATACAATTTCATTTCCTATTTCAGGATACCTCGAGACTGCGAGATCCACGTGGAGTTGCCGTCTTCGTCAACATGAAGCATCGATCTTACACCGAAACGAAAATAAAGTCTTATTAAGGAAAGTGCTGCCTCTTGTATTGTCAGGGCCCTGGCAGAAATTGTGGTTTGACTAGGCAGAGCTTGTTCTCGACGCTCGTCTCTTTTGCTATCCAAGGATCCTCTTCCAAGCTCCTCCGCTATACTCCTGACATTCCAACCTTCAACCCAAAGCACTTTGACCCTCTATTGGGATAAAGCAAAGTGGCTGAGCCTCCCCTGTCAGGGTTCCATATTGTCTGGTCGCCCTGTTCTTGCAACATAGGCAAGCCACTGACGACGACAGAACATCTGTTTGTCGGCTTGGAATGATACTAACAAGAGCTTTTTACCCTTTCTCAAACCGCCTTGCGCGGGACCAGAAAATTCAGGGTTCCATCATGTTGCATCGGGCGGATCTCAGCCCAACGAACGTCAATACGAGAGTCAAATGTTAAAAATCCTCGAGTTACTCAAGTCATGAGCCTGAATTCTGATTGGCCCGCTGCTGTCCTTCATAGAGGCCAGTGTAATAGCCGGCGAAGTACCACGCCATCATAAGGTTCTTCAACCCTTCATCTTGGACTAGAGAGTCAGGAACAGAAGAACAATTTGTCAGCTTATCCAATCACAATGAGGATAGTAAATAATGATGGCCAGCGCTCACCTTGCGCTAAAGCTGCTTGAGGCAGAGTGGATGCTCCTGCAGAGCTTGTCCCAGCCACATGGACTCCTTCCGCAGGTTGTTGAGCGTGGGTTACTTTTGGTGGTGTAGTCTGTCACCAAGTCAGTAGATGAAGAATTTCAAACATTCGAAATTCCGTTTACGTACCTGTGTTGCCTCTCCCTGCGGAACTGATCTGGCTTCATCCGGCGTTGCTGCGGCCGGAGCCGGGTCAGCCGTTGCGTCCTCTGATTCAGCTTCGCCTGTCTCCATGTACTCCACATCTTCAGGGTCTTCGTCTTGAGCCTTTGCAGCTTCTGCCGCCTCTGCTTCCCTCAGAACATCTTCCACATTTTCTCCTCTAGCATGGATGCTGTGGTAGAGCTGTCGCTCTGTATTAGACATAGATCACGTGAGACTTGTAGATGCCTTTCCGTACCTTGTACTCTTCCACAGCTTCATCCCATGATCGGACCAAAGCTGAGTCATCCCAAATCTCCTCATGTGTCAGCAGCTTCGTTGCCTTTTTGTTTTTGCTCATTGTATTCGTCGTGTTGATATTCTGCCGCCAGTCGTAAGTATTTGGATCGGATTGGGCGACGAAGGAAATGGCGGAGGCGGGAACTTTCTGAGCTCTCACCGCCTTCCCGTCTGTCCCTAGGGAAAAAAAAGTTTCCCGCACCTGGAATTGTCCATTCGCTGTCGCACCGCCGCATTGAAATCTGCGAGCAGCAGTAAAGTAGAAAGATGGCGCCTGAAAAGAAAGACAAGAAGCGCAAGGGTAAATATTCAAATCCCTCTTTTTCTATCCTTCGTTGACTGACCGCCCGACAGCCGTGAGTGCTACTGTTAGCGACCCGCCTGCTAAGAAGACCAAGAAAGTCGAAGTCAAGCCCAGTGAAGCTGTCAAGGATGCTCCCAAATCGATTCTCAAAAAGAAGGACCAATCAGCTACCGAAGCCAATGGCAGTGCTACTTCCTCGACACTGAAGCTCAATGGCGAGCCAGCGAGACAGATCAAGCCTCGCAAACGCGCTGCCGATTTCCTTAGCGATGACGAAGATGCTGAGCCCAAGCCTGCCGCTCAAGCTGATTCTGAGAAGCCCAAATCTGAAAAGAAAAAGGCCAAGAAGGATGATAAGGGATTGACCACTACTACGAACGAGGAGAAGCCAAAGAGTGTCAAAAAGGCAGAGATTGTACCGGACGACTTGGAGGACGATTCCTCCGCCGACGGTGCTTCCGAAGAAGATGACGGTGAAGATGATCAGACCGCTGCGCTTATCAAGGGCTTCGAGAGCAGCGGTGACGAGGACGTTTCCGAAGATGAAGGATTTGACCCCAATCAGCCCGTTCCCCGGATCCCCGACTCCAAGAAGACGAAGCGGAAGATTCTGAAGAAGCAAAAGAAGAATTCGGATGTGGCTGAAGAGCCTGGTACTGTATATGTTGGGTAAGTTCTGGTGCTTTCTATCATCATATCGCTTCAACTAATTCCCTATTTCTTCACAGACGTATCCCTCACGGTTTCTACGAACACCAAATGCGTGCCTATTTCTCTCAATTCGGCGATATCACCCGTCTCCGTCTTTCGCGTAATCGGGTCACCGGCCGCTCTAAGCATTATGCCTTCATCGAGTTTGCCTCGGCATCGGTCGCCAAGATTGTCGCGGAGACTATGGATAACTACTTGATGTACGGCCACATTTTGAAGTGCAAGTATGTCCCTCAGGAACAGCTGCACCCGGAGCTTTGGAAAGGTGCGAACAGGCGGTTCAAGGTGACACCGTGGAACCGGATTGAGAAGAAGCGCCTTGAGAAGGGCAAAACGAGGGAACAATGGTCGAAGAAAATCGAACAAGAGCAGAAAAGGCGACGTGCCAAGGCCGAAAAGCTGAAGGCGCTCGGATACGAGCTCGAGCTTCCTCAGCTGAAGAGTGTTGATGAGGTTCCTATCCCTGTTCAAGAGGAGACAAGGGCTATCGACGCCGCGGAGAATGGCACCGAGCCGGAACCTGTGAAGGCTATTGAAGCTGCGCCTTCAAAGGATGCCGAAGCGGAAATGAAGGCTGATGATACCCCGAAGAAGTCCAAGAAGGAGAAGGCGGGCAAGGCCACTGCTGCTGAGCATGACACTCCTAAGCAAGATGCTGCGAAGACAGCGCCTAAGAATGCTGCTGCTGCAGAACCTGCTGCTTCACCTGCTGTCAAAGGCGGTGCGAAGGCCAAGAAGGCCGATAAGCCCAAGAGCAAGTCGAAGACCAAGGCTTAGATATGCCTCGAAGGATATGTTTGACTATGTGCCCTAGGTTCCTTACCCTTCTTTCTGTATCGTCTCTGGCGTGTCATAGTCATAGCATAAGGGATGCTTGTCAGACCTGAGGATTTGCACATATTTACTGCATACTTTGTGTATCCTTACGCATTCTACTTCGACTCAAGTGTGTCTGGAGTTAAAAAATGGGATCTATGTGATTAGTCTAGTTTCTCGGTCAATCTGCAATAATTCATCATTACTGATTTTCTGTTCAAATCATTTGAATTCAAAAGGTCCTTAAATCACTTTCCTTTGATAGTACTAAAAAGACGAGTACAAGAAAAGCATATTATCACGTGACATAACCATCCCCGATATGGACTAGTCTCAACTGCGGGCCGAACCAACATGCAAAATTAAAAACCAGAAGCTCCATTTTCTTCCTCTTCTCTTCTTTTTCTCTTCAACTCCTCGCTCAAAGAATCGCATTCAAAGCTCACGCACAGGACCTCCTTATCGGAGATTCATACCTCAAGCTTTGGGAGAAAGTCCCCGGACACCCTGCCCAAATTTCCTCCTCGTGGGAAATTTGGATATTCCAGTCAGGCAATGCGGAAACGCGCCGCCATAGAAGCAGTTTGATAGCGGCTTACGCCCTATTTCCCTCCTGGCCTCTTCATCCAGATCCGACGTCGGCGTCATTGGCACTGACGGAAATAATGGGGTATGGTGAGAGTTGCTGGAGAGGTGTTTCATTGGGTTGCCTTTCGTCGTGTTTGGATAGTCATGCGATTGCCCGTTCCTTCCGAGAGGATGGCGGGTAACTCAATGGGGCTCATTCTTGAGGCGAGGAGTTCATCTTTTTTTACCCGTCCTTTTCTTTTTCAAGAGTCTGTAGCTTATAGCAAAGCGGTGATGGATCCGAACGTCTTCTCATGTTGAGGCGGTCGGCATCACAGAAGCCCTGTCGAAGGGGCCGGGCTCCTTAGTTAGTTACGAGTTTTTGTGTTGATCAAGTTCGTGTGATGATATACCAATCATAGAGTCAAGCCCTGAGGCTCCTGCTACGGCATGGTTGCCCCTTGACGATAAACGATTGTTTTTCATATCTGATGAACGTGCATGGATCAACTTTTACTCTGAACCTGCTTTCCTCCCCCCCCTTTATTCTAATCGACCTAAAACGGAATCGTTCGACAAGAATAGATACATCGTTTATTCGTTTATTATACATCGCGTGTAGTCTCTATCATTTTGTATTCCAACTTATTGTGCCTTCTTGGTAGATGACGAAGGCTCGGCTGCCGGCGCAGGAACAGGCTGCGCAAGTCTGCTTCTCGCCTGCAGAAGGACCGATGTCACGAGCTCCACGATGACAGAAATGGCGGTTGCGCACACGCTGCTCCAGACTTGTATGCTGACGGACCCCAAAGGTGCGCGCGGGAACGAGAGAATCCATTCGACGTAGTAGGGAAGCCATCCCAGAGGAAGCTGGAAGACGGGTGTTTTAGAGTACCAGAATTGCAGGAAGAGTTTGAAACCATTCGTGCTGATCCAGCGGGCAGCTCTTACGGTCCAGTCGAAGGAGGTTTTTTGCGCCGTGAGAATCCTGTCTGTAGGTTTTTCCAGGTTGGTTCGTTAGCCTTGTCCCGAAAATCAAGTTTTGCTTTGAAGGTGTTGAAGAGATATTCCAGTTGAAAAGACAGCCATAGAGACATACTCATAGCTTCATATTCCTCCATCGCTTTATCATGTCGTCTTCGTAGCTTGGCCCATTTGGCGAATTCATCCTGAGAGCTTGTGTTGTTCATCTCACGCTTTAGCTGCACCACTTCGCGCTTCAGTCGGCTTTGCTCACGGGCGTTCCTTGACGTGGAGGTCGGAAGTCTTAGATAAAGAAGCCATAGCTAATGAGTCCGAAGGGTCAGCAGATATGAGATCAAGGTGTGGCAGCAAAGAGAAACAGTGCATTCGACCGGTATGCGCGGGAAGTGGACAGTCTCAATCGTTGGACGAGGAATGAGAATTGAACACGCCGGACTCACTAGACTGTCGATTGTGGATGCACCAATTGTATTAACCAAGAAGATCGCAAGATGTACGAAGAAGACAAGAAGGACGAGAGACAACATGGTGTTTGGTAACTGCGCTGATGTCGTGTCCAGAAGAATGGAAGTCAGTTGATTCTCGAGACCAGGTCGAGACAAAGCCGACCGGAATTTCAATAATAACACCCGCCCGGTCGAATAAGGAGAGAAGGAGTATTGGTGTTATTCGTTGGACTGTCAGTTCGCAAAGTAACGCGGCAGTAAATTATGCTCAGATCGAAGACTCAGACTATCAGATTAATGACGTTGAGGTTCGGAGCCGACAGCTCTGTCTGTGTGTTTGCTCCCCGCCGCTCGGACCAGCAAAGAGTCGTTTGCTACTGCATACTTTCACCAGATGCGTAATGCATAAAATAAGATGTTCTCTCTTTCTACTCGTTGGCTCCAATGCAGACATCGGAGAATATATTCAATGACCTTGTACACATCTTCTCAACCCGGCAGAATCGAGTTCTCGAAATTGAGATCCTCCAACCAGGCTTTGGACCTCTTCTTCAAGATGGACCCTGCATAGGAATCACCAAGAAAGCTCTGGTCCGAGCATTCGTTGTTGCCAGGCGCATATTCTTTGAGAGACTCGTCCATTTTTCAGACGATCAGTTCTTTAATGGAGGTTCCCAGGCGATTACCGCAGAACATGGCATTGCTGGCGATGCCTCTGTCATTTCCGAAATCATGCTGCTTTTCGATTGCGAACATTTGACAGCTTGCAATTGGCGAAAGAAGCGGTTGGCTGCCGTGATAAAGAATTCAAATTCGAAGGGCCTAGGTGATGCTGGACATGATGAGCTTGTCAGGCTATTGGAATCGGAGCTTACGCTTCTGACGACCTTCCTCTGCTCCCCGCTCCATCGGCATACGAAGTCCCCGACACTGTGGCAGCATCGTCTCTGGGTTCTTACCCAGCTCATCCGAGCGCGTCAGAGGGCTCTTTCGGGTAATCCAGCGGATGACTCCTTGAACCTTGTGAATATCCAAAAGCTAGCAAAAGATGAATTGGTTGTCGTTCTACGCGCTGGGGAGCAGCATCCAAAGAACTATTACGCATTCCATTACATGAGGCAGCTTCATCGTATGCTGTCGAGAGCTTCTCAAGAGAATGAAAAGGATATGGTGGTTGAGTTAGCTCGATCGATGCTGAACAGCACCGTCAACTGGTGTCGAGCTCATTTAAAAGATATCTCAGGCTGGATGTTTGTGCTGTATCTCCTCGAAGCTGTACAGGACAAGGAGGTCCAAGTCGCCACTATCAATGGGGTGGTACGATTCGCTCTCGACGTTGGCTGGGAAGGCGAAAGCTTGTGGACATTCGTTGATATGGGTGCAAGGAGATTCGGCCTGGTACAGATTCTGCAACAAGCACTGCAGATTCAAGGGAAAGCTACGACGGATGATCCGTTGCGAGACGGGATCGTAGACGGATTCGACTTGCCAGAGAAGCCGTGGAAGGTATGGCTGGCTAGAGCAAGGATACATTGGGCAGCGGGTGTTCCGATTGCCGAAAGATGACTTGCAAGATATGGTTTCAGCATGGCCGCAATGCTTGCAGACCAGCATGTCTGTCTGCTCATATAACAAGAGTTCGGCAGCTGTCCCTGCCATAATGCTGTGTAGGGAAAACACATTCAAGATCCAAGAAGGAGCAGGCTAGCAAATTCTATTTTTCCAAACAAAAGACCAATCGATAGATTCATTTCCTCCTGTCTTCTTCAACTCCGCCCTCGCAATGAAGTACGAAAGGTAGAACGCCACGAAAGTCGAATAAAACGCCTCGCTAATTATCATTTTGTGAATGTCTGTTCAGTCATGATTCCACCTCTTATCCAAAAAAAGATGTCCTCCTAAAGTTCGCCAAACTCTGCCACCTTGAAGCGTCACTGCCTCATTGCATGTCCTTCCCCAGGACATTCCCATCTTCATTATACAAGTCTATTTCTCTCAGCAAAAGTCGCATCACGGGGTATACGCTAATTATGGACGAAAACATCGCAGGGTGAGTGATGTACAGCACGGTTTGCGGGTGCATGGTGGATGGAGAGGATGTAGCGAAATGGCGTTGAAAAGGCGATAAAGTCGCGCAGAACTCTCGGAGTCGCATAACGCAGGTGGAGGTTCATCATTTCTTCTTCGACCCTGCTGCAGCTGCAGCTGCAGCAGCTTTGCGTTCGTCCGCTGAGTTAAAAAAGAGGAGAAATTAGTTTCATTGTTCCCGAGGCAAATGCAGATTTTTGGAAAGCAAGAGGGATAGGCCGGTCCGTTTAGAATTCGGATGCTTGAGCTATATGTCCGCTTTGCAACACATGTCCATGATGACCAAAGGCGGAAGAATATATTGACATACCAATTCTCTGCTTCTCACGCATAATAGCAGCGACATCTTCCCTATTGCGCTGATACTCCGAGCCAGTCATAGTGTTTTTATGCTTCTGTGAATCGATCCATATCAGCATGCCGCAACGCCACAAACCTCGGATATCGTCTCAGTCGAAGCTAGATTCCATCTATGAGGGAGAAAGGAGGGAGACAGGAAGTGGGTAGAGATCGTATGGAGGAGGTGAAGAGCGTACTTTTCCTTCCTTGGCCGCTTTCGCCTGCTGCCTCTTGCGGTCGTTCTCTCTCTGGTTTCCACGAGTCATTTTGACTTTCGATACAAGGATAAATCGCAGACCACAAAGAAATCACTGTACCACGGGAAGAGAACCCTCAGCGGCCTCGGGCGACGAAAAGCAGATACAATGACCCAGAAAGGTGTCGTCTTGCGTGTGAGTGAATTTTTCAAGGGAGAAAAGGAACAAATCTTGGCCGCGCCTTTTTCGAGGTTTATCGATGCTATTCCTGGACTTTCTGCGGGGGTTCCTTTTTTGGTTCACTGGGCCTCGACTGCCCCACGGCCCATATCTATCTATTCTTTGATCCATCCTTTGCCCACCATGATCAGTAAGATCTATAACATCTAAGAACATGTCTTCAGAAACCATCTCAAACCACTTGGGCAAACTCGGTGATGAGCAGCTCAGAGCAGATACCGCAGTAGCAAAGCGACAGGAACGGGGAAGTTTGCAATTTTAACTGGATAGCGCGGCAGCAGAACGCGAAATCTCCTGCTATGATCAAGACAACGACGCACGATTGCGATCCTGGCTTGAAAAGCGCATCGATTGACTACTGATGTGTTATTAGTACATACTAACAGTTGGACTAGCCGTAGCAGATTGAATCGCGGCCAATCGTCCAGGCGCCTCTAAGCGAGGGAAGTTTCATGCCCGTAAATAAACTTGCATTGTCATCCACTCTTTCAGGTGTCATTCACTTCTTTGATACCTGACATTGGGCTTTCAAGGTCAGAATTCCGCCCTGGAATATGAAGATGAGTTGAGGGTTTGGCAATGAAGTTCAATCATCCGGCGATGATCTCTGTAGTATTCACCAGGCCCAGTTGCTGGGCCTCGAGCACCCACCACCTTGGATGCTCTGAGATGAAGCCTTTGACAACAATAGTCGCCTGAATGAGGTGAATGAATGGCCTTTGTTGCTCAATGGCGTTTTTCTTTGTGTTTCAAATTGCGCTCTCTGTTTCGGTCCATTGACGCCTTGTTTCAATTGATCTATCTGGGCTGCTATTGTCGCGAGCATCCCTCTCGCGGCGCAGTCTCAGGTTATGCCGAGTACTGTATCTTCTTTTCATCATCATTATTCCTTTGTGCTTTGATTTATCCTCTTTATGATTCTCGAGTTGATCTCGCTGTTCGCATCCCTTTCATCCTTTTCTTTTCTTTGGAACACATTCTTCCTGCTGGCCAGCTTTGTGATTCCCAGTTTTGTATTGCTAATAGACTCGACAATCTTTAAAGCTCTTGAGGGGACTCCTCGAAGGACGGCTAGTTTTAGAGAGCAAGCATACAAATCCCCTGGAATTCGATACAGACATTTCCTTCTCTTTCAAAAGTATCATACTAGAAACTACTGTCCGTGTCTCGCAGGATGGCTTCGTGGAAGGAGTCCTTGGCTGGCCCGGGATACGTTATCCTCAACGCGTTTCGCGTGATGAACATCATCGTTTTACTCGACATCATTGCTGCCAGCGTAGTGATGCTGGTGAAGATTCATATTGAAAACAGCTTTTTCTTCTTCGATGCTGTGACCCATGTTGCGACAGCTGGAATCAGCAGTAAGTCCTGCTTTTTCACTTCCTCTCTCTCTACCTTCTTCGTTAACGAGACTGATTGACAAATGTTTAGTTTTCCTCATTGTCTCTGAACTCCCCATGTTCTGTGGCTACTTCGATCGCAACTGGCCTCTATTCGGTCAAGACGCAGGCTTCGTCACCCTAGCTTTGGTGATGATGATATTGGGCGTTGGAGTTCTGGGAGATCTGAACACACCCGCCACGAGCCAAGATTCTCTGGGACTTGCATTCTGGCGCATCGTGATTTCGGCAGGAATCCTGGCGATGGTGATGAGTGTGATCAATCTGCTCTCGGTGAGTTTGCCCCCTTTCGTTGCTATACATTCCTTGCAACGCAAGCGCTAATCATGAGACACTGCTAGAGCTTCATTTTCGGAAATCAAAGTGCCGGTGTCAGCGCCCGCCATGTCCGCTCGTACGGAGCCGTTGCGCCTCAGAAGGTCGTTACTCGGACCAGCAGCTACCGGTCGTTCAAGCTCGGCTTGAAGAGAGAGGACTCTCTGCCCACATACAATGCCACTTCGCCAAGCAGGAGTTCAGGGTCTCTGCGGAGTGGTACGCGCTTTCCCTTGAAGATTTCGGCGCCCATCAATCCGAACAATGACGCGGCGTCGTCCAAGTACTCCAGGGATTCACAGATTGCGGAGCCTAACTTGGCGCATCATCCGGCGATGTATTCGGGACATATCTAATCTTTGCGAGTTGAAGTGAAGCTGGGAACGTTTGACGGACAAATATGGACTTTCGCGGATGCCCTCACGCATGGCAGTGTAATTTTTCTCCGGGGCGTCAACTGGTTGTGATTTAGCGTTTTCGATTACTTTTGTGTAAGGATGATCTCATCTCTGGCGTTCATTTTTTGGAATTGGACTTTGTTGATGGTCTTCATACCAAATATCATAATGTTTCATTCATTTCAAATTGTGGATTTATATTGCAAGAATTAACTCATCGTTCGACTCGACCAACCTTGGTGGAGAGCTGGGAACTCGTACAAAAGTGCGGATCGCAGCGATAGTCAATTATCTGGATTCGAGAAGTGCAATGCATGCACCAGTAGCTTCTAGATTGACAGCACATACTCCGTACAGTAACTGCAAACGCTTAATCTAGAAATTGTGTGACAGGTTATAGATGGACGATATGAGCACGATTGATTGGGTGCTATAGTAGGTAATGGCACCCCCCATTGCCGATAAGATTAGGGGACGCTAGCTAAATTGCCGTGCTAAAAGTTTAGGTGTCAACGTGAGCTTCATGATTCTTGTCACCTTCGGAGTGTCCAGCTCAGCCCCAGGTGCCTTGCTGCTTCATCTTATGGGAGATGCAGCCAAAGACCTGCTTTAGCCTCACGAGAAGATGGCCGGATTTGACATCTCGTTCGGGACGTATGTGTGATGGTTTTATTCCCAGATTACTTTCCTGAACTACCGCTGACTCCCCGCTACAGCATCAGGTCGCTGGTCGTATTCTTCGCTCCAGTCTTGATCCCTCGCGCAATCAACTTCTATCGGACGCTGCGTGTCACAATAGCACATCGGCCTCCTCCTCGTTCGCTTCCTTCCACCGCTAACCGCGCCCTGAATGTGCTCTTCTTCGCGATCGTGTTGTTCCTATTGCTCAGTCTACCATTCAACCCCCATGCCCCGGATCCGAACATCTTCACCTTGACGCGCTCTCGTCTGAACACGCCGACAGATGTCCTCTTCAGCCGACTCGCGCAGCATCGACCGCAAAACGCCCTCACGCCCGAGGACATACTACTCCGATCGAAACTCACCTCCTTCGCCGCACGGAAGGTGTATCTCCGATTCGGACCCGATACACTGACGTCATGCCAGTTCTGCTCGCTCGACAATATCAACAGCTATTTCCTTTATTATCTACCCTTCAACACTCTGCTTCCGCATCTCTTCCACATGCTGATCGTGGGGGTGGTCACGAGCGCGCCTTTCGCGGGTCGAGAGGCCGCACAGTGGCGGAACAAATTCACCATTGCCGGGTTGGCGCTGGCGGCGGTTGACCTCTACATCGTTACGACCTACGACCCGGTGCAGTCGGCCTCTGCAGCCGTGAGGGCGGGACAGGTCCCACCTCCGAGTCTTTACCACCGGATCACGCTTCTCCGGCCGTTGGCGTTCATGATCTTCGATGGCATCTGTGCGTTCTTGATCTATCTGTCGGCTACGAATCGATTCTTCTTCACCCCTCCGTCGCAGGCAGAGCAGGTTGATCAGCTGGTTTCGACGGCTGCGTCTTCCTTGACCGGCGCAAGCTCGAAACTGCATGCTCTGAGCGTGACGCGGAATGCAGTGGTCAGGGATAAAGTGCTGAAGAACCGTGACGATAGCTACTGGCGTGCTGTTGTCGCCATGGAGAGTGAAAATGCTGCTGCTGGTGGTGCTGGCAATGGGGAGCCTTCCACCATCTGGGAGGAAGAGGAGGTGGTGAGGGCCATGTCCCGAGCGATGGCTGGTCAGGGAGGGGTGGATCTGGCCAAGTTGGGCGTGAGTGCAAGTGAGTACGTGAATGGAGTTACAGCAGGGCTGGAAGACACGGACGGTGGAAATGTGAGATAATCTTGGGGGAAGTTCTATATATATGCGCGAGCTATCGATCTTCAAATATTGGTATTGAAAGCATATGATAAGGAGTTAGTTAAGAGAAATTCGACAGCGTCCTTCTTGTGTTCGGTATTGAAGAAATTCAGTGCTAGAAATTCTGCGAATCTGGACAATTCCAAGGGAATGGTTATGATAGAATAGCCTGATGCAGTGAGAATCTGAATGTGGTGAAAGCTCGATATCGCAATAATAACGCGGAAGATGATCAGACCATCGATGACTCCCTAGGTGCCGCAGTCAGTTGCTCAAGATAAAAGGACATGACCTCGGGATCCTTCCAAGGTTACCTTGACAGAGCAGCCTCTGTCTGATGGCGCCCGCAGCGTGTGAAGAATTGCGGAGCTGCGATTGGGGGGAAAGGGTAGCATTCTACAAAGTACGCACCCAATTTCGGGGGCGGTCAAGGAAGCTTTGCCTGGTGGGAAACCCCCATCAGAATGTTTACGACTTGATCGTGACCTGTTGGAGATTCTCTGGCCAGGAACCTATTACAGTATAGCAAGGGCTTTCCAACTTGCAGTCACTACGTACTACTCAGTGTGGAGCGGCTTGGGCTTGGGCCTTGTGAAGATCCTTTGCTGATCCTAATCCCCCTCTCTCGTTCTTCCCTCCCTCCACCACTCACACACAATCCGGGGTTCATTTCCTCTTTGCAAACTACTCTTCAAGTCATGGTCTAGGTCCTGCTGCGTGATATTTCTGTCTTGTTCCTACGTAACTCACGGCCCATTCTCGATATCTCACGAGAACCTGTCAGGGACAGGTGATTCGGAACGTCATACATCACTTTCCTGGTTCTACTCCGAGTTGCTCCAACCTTAACAAGTCACCCGCGGCGGAACCGCGGGTAGCGCAGAGCAACCACTGTGGTCAGGTACCAAAGGTCATTGCTCTCGCCTCGGTCCTTTTTTTCGACTCTGGTTTGAATCGGGTATTGTGCCTGCGGTTTCGTTTGGATACGTCTTGACAGGGCGAGGTTTTATCGTTCCAACCACTCCTCCATCATGGCAAAGGACGCGTCTTCGCAGTCGCAGTCTGTTTCGGAGCTCAATCCCTGCGCTTCAACATCGAATGGCCACAGACCGATCAAAGAGACCACGTTTCGGGAATGGATGGTCGCCAACCAGATTGGTATGCTGTTTTATCCTAAGAATCAATCATTTAGTGCAATTGTTCGCAAATTGAGCATTATGACGAAAGAAGAAAAAAAATTCTGCAGTTTCGCTGATAGGCCGTCCCCGCAGGTATCTCACTGACCATTCTCGCGATGCTGGTGGCAGTCCACAACCTCTACCCGACGCTTAGAGACTATACGACTCCGTATTTTCAGCTTTCATATTATGATGCGTCGAAGGGAGCTTACGTTCAAGGCTGGAATGATATCTACTTCGTGATCAGCTCCGCCATTGCGTTCACCGCTATTCGGGCAATTGCAATCGACTGGGTGTTACAACCAATTGCCCGCCGGGCGGGATTGAAGAAGAAGGCCGGGCTTCGATTTGCAGAGCAGGGATGGTTGTGGTTGTATTATGGGTTCTTTTGGTCTTATGGAATGGTTAGTGCTGTCGATGACCCAGAAGGCGCAGAAAGGGGAAGAGAAAGGAGGCGTTCTGTTTCGTTGCGGCTGGAGACTGATATGTTGGGCAACAGTATCTCTGGTCGCATTCCTCCTACTGGCTGAACTTTAGCGCGATCTGGTCCCAATGGCCGGCGCGAGACGTCTCCGGGATGATGAAGTGGTACCTACTGGTGCAGCTGTCCTTCTGGGTTCAGCAAATCCTCGTCATTCACGTCGAGGAGCGGCGAAAGGATCACTATCAGATGTTGACCCACCATATCATCACCAGCACTCTTCTCGGCTCCGCTTATATTTATGGCTTCTACAATGTCTCGAATGTGGTGTTATGTCTGATGGACATTGTCGACTTGCTTTTGCCGGTACGCACTGTGGATGTTTGCGAGCTCTTCATTTTGAGAGTCTATCACACTGATTTGAAGCACTAGACTGCGAAGATCCTCAAATACTTCAAGTACGAGATGTGCTGCAATATCGCTTTCGGCGTCTTCCTTGTGACTTGGTTCATCGCCCGCCACGTCCTCTACCTTTCTCTGTGCTGGTCCATCTACAAGGATGTGCCCGCACAGATGGCCTATGGATGCTACTCTGGCACCACGGCCGAAATGATCTCTACCAACGGATATCCCGACCAATGGGGCTACCTTTTCTACCCGTTCCGAGACATCAACGGTCCCATTTGCATGAACCGCACCGTCAAGTGGATCTTTCTGTCTTTCCTCCTTGCCCTTCAAGTGCTGTCTATCATCTGGTTTGGCATGATTGTCAAGGTTGCAGTGGGTGTGCTTCGCACCGGCAATGCCGAGGACACGCGCAGTGACGATGAGGAGGAAGATGAAGTGGAAGCGAATGGCCGCGTTGGCGTATCCGGCAAAGATGGCTCGGCCATCACGGCCGACAGCGCCAGCGCAGCCGAATGGCGCCGCGTAAACAGCTCGTCTTCTGTGCGGACCCGCGGCCGTGGACGAGTTCGACTGTCTGAGCAGAGCGATCGGAAAGCACTTCTGGGCCGGATTGGTTGCGACAAGCCGACTTAGAGAGAAAAGACTTTCGGCTTTATACCTATTTGACTTGTTCACTGATGATGATTTGCTCTTGTGTTGCTTTTTTTTTCTTGGGCTTCTTCTCTGCTTCAAAGATATCTCTATTTGATTGGCGTCACCTATCTCGTATGAAATAGATATGACCGATATCTTCATGGTTCTGTTTATCGAAAAGAGATTCCCCCGGGGCAAATCTTGCGCTGTAAGCGAGAATACGCACGTCTGTTTTGTCTTGGCGAGTGATAGGTAGATGGGGTGGGTTTCCGTCTTTTCCTAACATTGCATTCCTCTCGACTATCAAACAGTCGCATTTATTCTATCTGCCTGGATTGACGAACATCTCTCTGCGTTTGCCCATGATAGAAAGTTGCCATGGAAGAGTGGATGATGATGATGCATTGATTGTTCGACGAAATCGACTCGAGCTCTGTTCAAGAGAGGTTACTATGGAATTCGTACTAGGATGGAATATGTTTTTTTCTCCCCTTTATCGTTTCCTTCTATTACATGCTCACATCTTGTGCTCTGTTTCTGCCCTATTTATTAAGAGGTGGTTTTACTTGATAGGATCGGGTTTGATTTTCATTGATTCCCCTTGCAGTAAGGATGAGAAGACAGTTCATGCGAATGAATATTACTCAGTACCCAGTGGTTAGAGATTTATGAATTGACTTGGCAAATGTTGAGTGTATCCTCCCTGCGAGAATTCGATGAGACGCGAGCGTGCTGACTCGGATGTAACGATCTCTCTCTCTCTCTCTCTATCTCTTTGCTTCCTGCTGTCCCAGTATATTCACGCTGCTTGAATTGAATTATACGTCAAACGTCAACGAATGGCTCGATTGTCTCCCTAGGATGGATCACCAACAGGCCAAAAGATTGCTATGCTATGACCAGCCAATTCTCCAGCTTCGGTGTGGTCAGAGGTTCCTGACAAGTTCCGTGACGGCCTGTTCGCCGATGGACTACCACCTCTAGACACATGCTGGGCGTTGCTGAGACACCATGCCAGTCCAGGACAAACTCAACAAGTCGTCATCCCCATAAGCCCATCTTTCGCCCTGAGTAGAGTGTCGTAGGATTCCGAGTCGCTCTAGCAATTGGCCAATCAAGGCAACTTGGGCTGCTCGCCATTGAATATTTGGAGAGCTAAAAGGGTTTCGGGTCGATGAGCTGGGGGGTTGAAGCTAGGAGTTGGCGTACTCAGTCTGCGTAAGGAGCATGTGCAAGACTTTCGACTGACTAGCCTCGGCATGTGCATCATTATTCTCAGTGCCAAAGACACCTTCCAACGCCGCAATGCTTGTTCATCCGCTCTGGCTTCTGAGCTTTGCTAGAGCTGCCATTATGCCCTCGCTCATCTCCTCAGGCTTGTCGGCTGGAGCTGGCGGCTGGGGGCTGGCGCCATTTCCCTCTTGCACCTTCATGCGATTTGCTTCCTCTGCTGCAGCCAATAACATGGCTTCTTCTTCATCATAATCATGATCTTCGGCATCTCTGGGTCTCGAGACGCCGCCGCCTTCTAGAGGCGCTGCCTCATTCACAGGTGTGGGCTCCGCAGCGCTCCACAGGGATCTAGCGGGGGCACTCCTCTTCTTTGCCGTTTCTGTCCTGAAATCTTCTCTCACGGCATTTGTCCATTGTTGGACCTTCTTCTCCCCCCATCCTGGCACTGAGCTGATCTGTTCCGGCTGCGCGTTGATCGCATTCTGTAAGCTCCCAAACGTCGAGATCAGACTCGCTGCATCGGACTTGTTAATGCTTCTGGGCACCGTGACGAATTCCACGAGACTTTCTTTGTACGATTGAGCCTGCTGGGAGCGAATGGCCGTCGGCTGCGCATTTTCCGACGACTTGAACAATTCCAGGTAGTGCGCCGCTTCTGGCGCTGACCAACACAGCATCAAAGTGAAATTGTTAATGATGGACGTCTTGGAGAGCTCTTTCAAGCTGTCCTCGTGATTCGGGATATCGACCATAATCAAGAGTATGCGGAGGTTGTACTTCCCGCCAAGCGATCGAATCCGAGAGTAAATGTACTCCGGGTGTAGACGATGATACTTGAGAGACAGAAAGAGAGCACAGGCAGTGCTTCCAACCACATAGTCGGCGGGAATGTCTGCGTATTCCCAGGGGAGAAGCTTGATGTGGTTCAAAACCGGGTTACCCTTTTGTCGAGTAGACACGAGAATAGCGGATGGCCCGGATCTTGTTGCAAGTGCTTGTGGTTTGGGCTGCTGGACTTTTGGTTGCTGTGATGGAGCTGCTTTTGGAGCAGCTCTTCCAGCCGGTGGTGGTGCAGCACTCTGTTCTACAGCGGGGGCACTGAAGTCTGCGTCATCTCCAAATGTATTATCCATCGCTGCAAGCTATTATGCTGAGAAGTAAACACTCAGAAGCGATCCATTCTCATATTATCGATTTAAAGAAAGTATTAAGAGAAAGATGATTTCAGAAAGTTGCAGCTGGAGCACAGCAGATGGCTCGAAGTCCGAGCTCTTCACCGCCTTCGCGCAGTCTTCCTGCACCACTACTGGCATCTCAATTTTCTGCCACTGATTTTCTCAAGCAGATAAAAAAGTTCCCAACAGTAAATCGATCATGACGGAAACACCAAAGAAAAGACGACTGTCAGAGACTGACGGCGCCGGAGACGCAGATATCGCCATGGAGAGTCAGAGTCCGAAGAAGGACGGCACAGCGGAGGAAACGCCCTCATCCCGCCAGCCCAGAAGAACGCTTTTCGTTCGCTCTCTTCCCGCTTCAGCGACGACCGAGAGCCTCACGGAGTACTTTTCGCAATCGTACGTTATAAAGCATGCCATTGTCGTCTGCGACCGCCAAACGAAGGAGTCGAAGGGATACGGGTTTGTGACGTTTGCGGATCTTGAAGATGCACAGAATGCGTTGGCAGAATTCAACGGTGCGGTCTTTGACGGGAAGAAGATCAAGGTCGAATACGCCGAGCCTCGACACCGCGAGATTGACGAGAATTTGGGGAAGAGCGTACCTTCATCTACTGCGGTGAAGCTGAAGGAGGAGAGGGCAAAACAGAAAGCCGCCGCTCAACCGCCAAAGCTGATTGTTCGAAATTTACCGTGGAGTATCAAGGAGCCCGAGGATCTCGCAGTCCTCTTCCGGAGCTTCGGTAAAGTCAAGCAGGCGATTGTGCCGAAGAAGGGAAACAAGCTGGCTGGTTTCGGCTTTGTGGTTTTGAGAGGTAGGAAAAACGCGGAGAAGGCACTTGAAGCTGTCAACGGGAAAGAGGTGGATGGCCGAACTCTGGCTGTCGATTGGGCTGTTGATAAAGAGACGTGGGAGAATCTACAGAAATCTACCGCCGATGGAACAGAAGGGCAGAAAGAGGATGAGGAGCAAGAGGTCAAAGATGGGAGCTCAGAATCAGGTGACGCCGATATGCCCGATGCGGCGGAGGAGATATCAGATGCTGATTCGGACGATGATGCATCCGAAGGTGATGAAGGCCTTGAAGATTTGGATGAGGGAGACAAGGACGAAGAGGAGAAGGAGGAGGAAGAAGACGAAAGGAATGCCTCGACTGTTTTCATTCGAAATATACCCTTCACATGTACAGACGAGATGCTTTACGAACACTTCACCCAATTTGGACGTCTTCGGTATGCACGAGTTGTTATCGATCCCGAGACCGAGCGACCTCGCGGCACTGGATTCGTGTGCTTCCGAAGGGTCGAGGATGCCCTCTCATGTATACGCGAAGCTCCTAAGCGGACAGATACCACGATTACAGAGAAGGATAAAGCAGGCAAGAAAGGCTCCATTGCAATCAGGCAGTCAGTGTTGCAGAACGAGAATGCAGACCCCAGTGGACGGTATACTCTAGACGGTCGCGTCTTGCAGGTTGCTCGTGCGGTGAGTCGATCTGAAGCTGCAAAGCTCGAGGAAGAGGGCGTTTCACGGCGACTGGTTCGCGATAAAGATAAGCGCCGCCTGTACCTCCTGTCTGAAGGCACGATTCCTCCGAATTCCCCACTTTACAAGAAGCTCTCCCCGACGGAAATCAAAATGAGAGAGGACAGCTTCAAACAGCGGCAGAATTTCATCAAGAAGAACCCCGCGCTCCATCTCAGTCTTACTCGGCTTTCAGTTCGCAACATTCCAAGACATGTCACGTCAAAGGATTTAAAAGCCCTTGCAAGACAAGCTGTTGTTGGCTTTGCCAAGGATGTCAAAGCTGGTCTCCGACAGCCGCTTTCCAAGGAAGAACTCCAGCGATGCGCCGACATCATGAAAGAAGCAGAACGTCTGCGGAAACAGAAACGCAAAGGCATCGTGAGGCAAGCGAAGATCGTGTTCGAAGGACGGGACGGCAGCAAAGTGAGTGAGAAGAGTGGCGTGGGACGCAGCAGAGGCTACGGGTTCATCGAGTACTATACTCACCGCCACGCATTGATGGGGTTGAGATGGCTGAACGGTCATGCTGTTCAACCTCCTGCCAACGCTACTGGTGAAGCCAAAGATAAGAAGAAACGCCTCATCGTCGAGTTTGCCATTGAAAATGCGCAGGTCGTCAAAAGAAGAAACGAGCAGCAAGCAAAGGCTCGCAGCTCTGCGAAGGGAGAAGGGCGAGCCGAAGCCAGCGAGGATGACAATAGAGTGACGGACAAAGCATCGGCAAGAGGGAAGAAAAGAAAGAGGTCTGAAAGCGGTGGCAATGGCAAGAAGGAGGACGGTGACCGAGATGTTGAGGAGGAGAACAAGATTGCGAAGCGAAACCGCATCATCGCAAAGAAGCGAATGCAGCGGAAAGCCCGGAGGTCAAAGTCCTGATTCGGTTTCCAATCTGCGACAGCAGATATTGTGCATATAGATGATTTCCATTTCTGTAATTACGCATAATGGTTATTCCATATTCCTGGTTGTGGGGTGCAATTCAAAAAGCATTGTGATTCTGTGAGATCCAGTTTCGGGTATAAGAATATGAAAGACGTCGAGCCTGTAATATAACAAAGGATATGTCATTGCCTGTGGCCTCTGTCATAAGACCCCAGGCCCATGATTCTCGGACCAAGCGCTTCGCCTCGGTACCTTGATCATTGTTAAGCACCAAAGACGGGCTCCTATGTCATAATCACTTATCCAGATTTGTCGCATCCTTAACTTTCCCAACAATGTTGTACCGCTTGCTGAAGAAGGTGAACCATTCGCTGAGAACGGTCTTCTCCTTGTCGCCCAAGTCATACCAATCCGGCCGGCAATCCTCGGCCTTGAGAGAGGAGCAGGCGAGAGCTCGGGAGGGATCCTTTCCTGCAAAGACTGCAGCGACGGAGCAAGTCAGTCAATATGACACAGATGCATTGGCAGAAAAAAAAATTCAATCCAGGCTCTCGTGAGACCCGCAACATACCGTGATATTGGCCTTGGGGCCCGTATGCCGGATTCTTGCTCACGTCGAAGACAATGCCCTTGATGGCTACGAGTGTTGGACGGTTTGGGTCGCTGCCTGCAATATGTTGTTGAGATAATCAGCATCCCATTTGTTTGTTTTGTTGGACCTGAGCCGAGCGCCCTCATACCGTCGCACTTCGACAATTCTTCCATCGTGATCGGGTCATATTTGGGAGGATCCAGCTGGACGGGCACCTTTGGTGCAAAATTCTTTGCTTCGCGCTCGTGTTCGACCATCTTGAAGCTCGTGATGCAGATAGAGCTAAACTGCTGAAAAGGTAGGTTGAGAACAGGGCAAAGCTGTCGGCTTGTACGCTACGCTTCTCGGCGGGGAGGTTGAATTTTGGAGCTGGAGAAGCCGACCACGCGGGGCAGGGCAGGGGTTCCAATAGGATGCCGACGTTCTGTAACTACTATCTCCCATTTTCGTTCCTGGTTTTCGGTATCTTGACAACTTCACGTAAATCAACCTCAGATGAGTCCAATATTCTGCTTCTTCTTGAATAGGCTACCAGCAACGAGAAGTTCAATGGACAGGTAAAGATTCCAGTTGGTGGAGTCCGGTTCCAGCACACAGTCCGAAATTGACCTGCGACACCTTCCCGCTCTTCTGTGTCTCCTGCTGATTTACTATGCATCCTAGTATGACTCTCGTAGGTTGAATTCAGTCTAGGATCTGAGAATACCGGCCCCATGGACATATCTACCGCTGCTACAAAAGTTATCGGAATAAGTGTTGGAACATGAATGACGTCAGACCATGCTGAATGGATAATTACCTAAATAGGCAGTCTCACACCTGCAGGCACGGTCTCGTCAGCTGACCATCCCTGTTGGTAAAGGCAACTCTTGACGTCCTCGTCACTTCTTGAACAAGTTTGATTTGTAACATCTCGAAGAGTCTGTCGATGCACTCGAAGAATCGTATACTAGTAATCACCATAAGAGCCTAGCCAAATGTTGCTTGGTCCCATTTCTACCAAGGCTCTTCTCTGCCAGAATCTGCTGCTCCATACCGACCTGCCATCCTTCAATATTTGAGGTCGCCTCGCCTTAATCAAGAACAAAAACCGAAGGAGCACATATATACATCATGACACAAGAAGCGCACCAAGAGAAACCTCCTTATGCTCCGGGTGAGACCCGCCAGGCTCCAGGCATCGAGGACCAGGACCGCAGAAGAAGCTCCGTCGATTCAGACATATCGCACTACCTTCACTATGAAGATAACGATTGCTTCTTTCCTCCGAGCTGGCTGGGGAAGGGTCCAATATCGCAGGAGAAGCGAGATGGCATCACCCCGTCTGCTGAGGGGCAAAGCAGGGCTTTGCACAGAGCAGATGAATTGAAATGAGATAGGAGCTGTCATCTTTCATCATCAGTGATACTTTGACGGGTCCAGAAAGCATGATCTTCATTTATGTTCTCTTGATACCAGAGCTTCTGCGCCAGTGCTGTGTTGTTCTGTTTCCTTTTATATTTTGCTTCCCCTGACGATATTGTTTGCGAATTGATCAAATTGTACATCGGTAATTCCTTGAGCCACATCATCCTCTGTTCTCAACTGCATCATTGTTTAGGCTCTGATGGGTCTGTTAGCTGTTCAGGGAAGACTATTCTCTACTGCAATGCGTCCTCTTGAGAGGAGTCTGCTTGACTTTTTCCGGAGGTTTGGATCCATTTTTTATTGGTACTGCTGTGGATGAAACCCTCTCATACGACTGTTAACTTATTTAGCTCGCCAAATTGCATCAAGTTCATCTTCTTTGCAATCCATGGTCGTGTGTTCAACGACCTCTCTAGCATAGCTCGTGAGGAAGATTCCACAGCATTAATCATCGCCGACTCTGTTCCAATGGGCCGAGGAATGGCGTCGGCTCGTTTTGGAGCTGTGGGATTGGCGTCCCGCAAAAAGGGCCGCAATCGGTAGGGACGTCACAGTTGCAGAAGGATTCCCTTGTGGATAATAATAATGATTTGCTAGAAGTTCTTTTTCCCAAGAGGATTCGGTGTTTCACAGGTATTTCTTGGCTATGAACGTGAGAGTTTCTAATTGAATACCCATCTTCAGCCCGCTGCCTCGGCCCGCAAGAAAATCTTTGCTACTTCTATAAACGCTTCCTTTACTTCCTCTTTCCCCCAAGCTCGTCTGCGATATCTCTCTGTCTCTGATTTCTTTTCACGATTCCTCCCATTCTCAGTCCATTCAAGCACTAATCCGACAGGATCCGCCATGTCGGATTCGGAAGCGAGGCTGGAGACCATCTCGCATGTCCCGCTTGCACTGGCTGTCCAACGACGTGGACACCCTCCCCGCCCGATCAATGATCCCGAACTAGCAACTGACAACACTTGGAGAGAGCGGCACAGCAAAGATGCCAATGTCCCTGAGAAACTCGCAAGAGCTGATAGTCGCGATGATTCAATTGACGGCGATTCGATGAAACCTACTTACGATCACACCCGCCGTAAGCTCAAGCCTCGGCACATCAACCTCATAGGTATCGGCGGAACCATCGGTACGGCATTGTATGTTCAAATCGGTGAGGGTCTGCGCAATGGCGGCCCGGGGAGTTTGTTCTTGGGATTCTCAATCTGGTGAGTCACATCGCCCCTTATCTAGCTTTCAACTTGGCCTTGTTACGTCCATTGTACGTGTCGAATCCGGAGCCATTATCATCAGGTCGCCTCGCCCTATGCAGCTCGTGATACAGAATATGCAAAAGTCAGAAGAAGAAGAAGAAGAAGAAGCGACAAGAACCGACAGTGATACTTATGGCACGAGATCTGAGATTTGCCGACTAGAACTATCATACTCCAGGCCTTGTCGAGCCGTCCAGCCCAATCGCACCCGTTTGTTTTGCTTGTACTTTTTATACATACTGAATACAATTACGGAATCTTATACTTTACGCGCAATATAGGAGTTTTGTGATACTGGCTATAGCTGTCTGTACGGAAACCCTGTCCCATCCCCGGAGCCCATCTTGGCTGTGTCCAAAGCACCTCTACTACATTTCCCGGCCCAAGCAATTTCAGCTCGTATACGAGGTTTCATTCCCAGAAGCGCCATGGAAACCAGAGTCCTTTGCCAACGCAACTTCCGATCATCCCCGCACAAATAGCTGCGAACCTCCTTCTTGGTATGTAGCATCCACTAAACAGAGCATGCTCGTTAGGTTTGGCCGAGATGGTGACGTACCTTCCGATATCTTCACCTTTCATCCGTTTTGCAGGCCGGTATGTCGATGAAGCGTTCGGTGTCGCTGCAGGCTACAATTTCTTCATCTTCGAAGCCATGTTAGTTCCCTTTGAATGTACTGCCATCAATCTCATTATCAACTATTGGAGTGATGCAGTACCTGTGGGAGGAATCATCGCAATCGTGCTCGTGCTTTACATGTGAGTCGTTGTCGGTCTTGGATTGCTCTCTCTGATATCAAGCCTTTCCCCAATATCTGACCGCTGCTCTGACATGCCATATGCAGACTTCTCAATGTCTTCGCTGTGCAATGGTATGGTGAAGCCGAGTTTTGGCTCGCGATAGGCAAGGTCCTGCTGAGTGTAGGTCTGATTCTCTACACGTTCATAGTCATGCTCGGCGGCAATCCACTTGGAGATCGCTTCGGCTTCCGGTATTGGCAGAATCCAGGCTCGTTCGCCGAGTACTACAAGACAGGAGACCTTGGCAGATGGCTTGGATTCCTTGCATGTCTCATCCAGGCCAGTTTCACCATCGCCGGACCGGATTACGTGTCGATGGCTGCGGGCGAGACTGAAAATCCACGCGGGATTCTCCCGAGAGCATACAACAGCGTGTTTTACCGCCTGACTGCCTTCTTCGTTCTGGGCACTCTCTGTGTGGGGATCCTGGTCCCGTACAATGATCCTACTATGGCGGCCGCGTTTGACCAGAACCTACCTGGGGCTGCGGCATCGCCCTACGTGATTTCCATGGAGAGGCTTCACATCCCGATTTTACCGCATATCGTCAATGCTGCGATTTTAACAGCATGCTTCAGTGCCGGAAACAGCTACGTCTATTGCGCGAGCAGAAGCCTGTACGGCCTTGCTCTGGAAGGGAAAGCGCCGCGTATCCTGACCAAGTGCACGAAGAAGGGCGTTCCAATCTACTGTGTTGGAGTCGTGATTCTCATTTCGTTGTTGAGCTTCTTGAACGTGTCGAACGGAGCGTCTGTCGTGCTGAACTGGTTTGTAAACCTGGTGCGTGATTCTGGCGTCGTCCTTCCCCAAAGTGTCCTGTGGTTTCGCTCTGACTGGTTTTTTTTGATCTGAACAGGTCACTGCGTCGCAACTGATCAATTTCTCCGTCATCACATTCACCTACATCCGATTCAAGAAGGCTCTGGACGCGCAGGGCATATCCCAAGATACGCTTCCATACAAGGGCAGATTCCAGCCATATCTCGCATACATGGCCCTGACGGCGTCTTTCGTCATGTCCTTTGTGGGCGGCTACACTGTCTTCCTACCGGGTAATTGGAGCGTGCCGACGTTCCTGTTCTCCTACACCATGATCGGAGTCTTTCCCGTGATCTACATCGGGTGGAAGCTCATTCATAAGACGAAATTCAAGAAGCCCGAGGAAGTAGATCTGGTGACTGGTCTTGAGGAGATTGAGGAGTACACCAGGAACTATGTCCCTTCGCCGTCGAGGTAAGTGTTTACTCGGGCTACTTTGATCGGCAAATTTGCTATATATTAGATCCCTTGAGTTGTGATACGATTTCGGAGGA
Source organism: Evansstolkia leycettana (assembly GCA_000787455.1). Lineage (NCBI taxonomy): Eukaryota > Fungi > Ascomycota > Eurotiomycetes > Eurotiales > Aspergillaceae > Evansstolkia > Evansstolkia leycettana. Next base: position 8,893 of record JSYV01000879.1, on the reverse strand, counting down.
AAAAAGCGCTAACTTGGCTTTTTTTTTCTCTGAAGGAACATTATTGCTAGATACTTCGACAAGGTTTCCGGCTGAGATAGATAAACGTCTGTGCATGATCGACACGATGATTATCATGGATAGACGATGACGATGATGATTGTGGCAGGCCCTCTTACGTCGATAGAGATGGAGCTTGCCTTGTCTGTTTCAAAAGGGGTGGCTTTCTGCATATGCCTTGACCTTGATACCCAAACTGCGCATTTTTGTCTTCATATCCTTGATACAGAGTATGTTGGACCTCGTGAGTCCCGATCGGCGCGGCCCCAAGTGGCTGCCTACTAACTTGATATACGGAGTACATGAGGAAATGAAAGACACCACAATTTCTATGAATGATACTGATCTGTGATATGGAAAATGATCTCATTTGTATTTCTGTACGTAGCTCATCTGAAGAGTATGGGGGCGATCTAAACCCATGTATTTTTTCCAGTACAATGCATGGTAATAGCAAACATCCACTCGAAAATGCAAATCCACATAATAGGTCGAGGGAGTAAAAAAAAGATCCTCTCTGCCACAACCCCCAAAGGGGGGGGGGGGTCCTCAACGCCAGTCCAGTCACAGTCATCCATGCTGTTGGTCGCTAAAGGGAGATAGATATCTGTATCTCGAGGACGAAATCCCCCACCAGCCGTAATCGAGATTTCCTTTTTTTTTCTCCCCTGTGTTCCTTCAATCCCAAATCTTCGTTCTTGATTGATTATTGTTTATTTCCTTTCGTCTCCCTCCTGCTTCGCGGCTGCCTCCGCCCCCCTCAACACCGCCATCCGCTCCTTGTTCCTCTTCCCCAACACGCGCAACGTATTCCGCTTCTCAATCTCAGTCATGTGTTCCCAATTCGCGATGCGCGAGAGCGTCCCGTCCTGGTTCACGACAAGGGGGCCCAAATGGTCCAGTTTGACCGTTGAGCCGCCTTCGGCGCTGACGTCGAGCTGAGTGGCTGTGCCGTCTGAGGGAGGGAGGGCAAGGAGAGGCTTGTTGGAGTCGTTTGAATCTTCCGATTGCGATTGCGGTTGCGATTGCTTGTTCTCTTGTTGTGAGGGTTGTGTGTTTGTGTTTGTGTTTTCCATTGGCTCCTGGTTTGGGGCAGACGAGGCGGCGGATGCCATTGTTGCGGAGGTGGAGAAGTAGTGCTGTTGCTGTTGTTGTGGTGGGAGAAGGAGAGACGGACACTGCAGAGATAGAGCGGAGAAGAGTCTCGGGTTTGGCGATTGGGTGTGAATGTGTTGGCTATGAGATACTGCTGCTGTTGCTGTTGCTCCTGTGCGAGTGGCGAGGGAGAGTAACGGATTGAGACTTAGATGGAGGAGTGCGGCGCGGTAGAGGATGGTGCGGGACATAAGCATTGCTTTTGTAGAGTAGACCCAGGGTATATGGAAGGAGGGAATAATTTATGCAAAGAGCACCAAAGGCTTGAAGTAAGAACGACGCGATGTTGCGTCAGAAGCGGATGGTTCGAAGATTGTTTTGCGGAGACGCCGAGGACGGGAGAGGGTTCTAGAATGAGCCCGCCGTGTATCTTCGTCTACAGATCATCCTGAAGTCGATGATTCTCGAACCCAACTCAGAAGAAGTATACAGGTTGGAAACTTCAGTGAAATTTTACTTTGTTTCTTTGTGTCGTATTGCTATATCGAAGCATGGCGCCATATACTTTCATCTAGATCTACCCGTAGACACATAAGATCATGTCCCTACCTTGTATACATAGCGATTTATGCGCGTTTCACTCTAACGGAACCACCAATTGACCTGTATAAAGATTAACCGTTAGCTCTGGATGACCAGGACAACAAGATCCTTAGGAGACAATGCATACCGATGCGGTAACTCCCTCTCCAACCCCCTTGATACTATGCCACCAACCCTTTGGAATAAAGAGCCCATCACCAGCATCCAAGTGCACCTCATACCCTTTGTCTTTCACAGCAGAGTCATCAGCACCTAGAAGGGCATCATCCCACACTGCGTTTTCGAGCAGAACCCTCTCCTGACCCTGCATCATCTCTTCGCCACGAAAAGCAGCCGCGCCGCGATCCCCGCTCTTCCCGAGCTGCCGCCTCACGGATGCAAACAGAGCCATCCCATCTTCTGGAGCTAGCAACCGCACGACTTTGCGTCCGGCAAGCTGGACAAAGAGGTTCGGGTTGGGATCGCGATGGAGGGGGGTGTAGGTGGGCGGGAGTCCTATCCACAAATTGGTGTCGTAGATGTCACCCTTGCCTGTCTGTGAGACTAGAGCGGGCGTAGGGAAGTCATCTCGAAGGAGCTGAGGTAGATCGAGCAGCTGGCATTGAGCGAGGTAGAGTCTCGTCGATTGCGACTGCGGTTGCGTTTCTGCTGAGCGCATCCAGTCCAGGAAGAGACTCAATGGGGCGTGGAATCGTCGGAAACGATTGTCGTTGTGGTCCGCGACGGGGCCATCAGTCGCAGCTGATTGTGTAAGCTCCAACGGCACAAATGCATCTGCCGCGTGCTTTCTGAGGTACTCGGTATCTAGTCGAGTCACTCCACCGTTGATGGATGAGGTCTGAAACCAGCGCTGGAATGCGGGTATGTCGCAGAAATGGCTACGTGGAAGGATCGTCGGAAGCTCGGTCCTGAAGTACCGATCACGAAAGCTATTTATGTCGCCATCATGAACCTCGAGAGGATGGTAGCGATATGGTGCCGAAGGCCGTGATGGTTTGCTGCAGGAACTGGATGATCTTCGGCAATTGCTGGCTGAGTCGTCGACTCGCGCAGTAACTTGCGCCCAGATGCGCAGGTTGCTATAAGGGAGAATCCATCGCTGGTGCTTCATCCAGATAATTCTGCCCGGCCGTGAAGGGGAGTTGCCGACGAGGTCTTCGTTTTGCAAGAGAACCATGAATTAATTGACTCTGCGACGTGCCTTAATGTTACACGTGGTCTGTGCGGCAGCAGGCACAGGTCTGGGGGTTACACATATCGACCATCAAGTCAGCGCTCATGTCTAATTGAAGAACTCGACATGATCCCTAGATGTTGTGTGAGAAGAAAGCAGCCTTGTGAACTTATGCTATCGACAGAAGCTATCCACTATTCATGAGACGGCAAAGCCATCACCCCCCTCACAATCAGCATCGTATTCAGTGCTTCCTGGGACGAACGCTGGGGCATAGGGCGCAAAACCGTCACCAGGTCTTTGGAAACAATTTCCTTCGTCTCTAGTGGATAGAGTGGACACCTTTTACCCCGTGGACGTTTGCTCCACAGTGCCCTGCTCCGCAGTCCATCTTGACTGTGTACACAGTTCCCTCGGTAGAACCGCAATAGCTCTTGGAAGGACTCAGATGCCGAGGCCTCGATCCTCTTCCCAGTGCTCATGACCTTTCCCCTCCTGCAGATCAAACCATATAGTCGGGGCAAACACAAGTTCCCCCTCATTTTCGGTTGCTCCTGCAATCCGCATCCCTAGCTTGCCCAGAGTCAGAGCCCAGCCTGCAAGCCAATGGCTGAGACAAATGAGATCCGGGAAGTAGATGGCTACCTAGTACCTATGTAGAGTAAGGCTGCAGCTCGATTCATTAATAATGGTCATTCCTGCTTCACTGCTGTGATAGCTCAGATGAATCCTCTAGCTATTCACTTCGTGAATCTTGCTGTCTACATCACCCCTTTAATATCTACTTTATTTGGCATCCACTAGCATAGCTGTTGTTGTAGGCGGTGTCTCGTCGAAGAACGATTATCGTCTTACTCACATTCCGAGTATCCTCAACATGCCATCGGCAGTAGCAACCATTCACAGACGCAACGGATATGCAGACCATGCCTGCACATACTATCCGGTCGTCATCATCGGGGCAGGAGAGTCCGGCATCGCTATGGGTTGTAGGTTGAAGGAGGCCCTAGGGTTCGACCAATTTCGCATCTTTGAGCGGCAGTCAGGCATCGGAGGCACTTGGTGGATCAATCGATACCCTGGAATAGCCTGTGATGTGTACGCATCTTCAAGTTTAGCCCCCTTACCTAAACAGAGCAGGTACATCTCCTAACAGATATGCGTTTCTTACAGTCCTGCGATCTTCTATTCCTTCTCTTTCGCCCCAAAGAGGGACTGGACCAAGCTACATCCATCTGGATCCGAGATCGTCCAATACTTGATGGATGTTTGCGCGAGATACCAGATTGTCGACAAGATACAGCTCAATACCGAGGTGAGAGAGATACGATGGATCGAAGACGCTGAAGAATGGGAAGTCACGTTATCGCACCTCGTCCCTGGAACTGGCGACTTGGCTTCAGACGATCGGGCTGCTAAGGTAGCGAGTGAAGGTGAGGAGAGTGTCTACGTGAAGACAGAGATCGTGCGAGCCAAGATCGTCGTTAGCGGTGTGGGCGGCCTCGTCGAGCCCAAGCAATGGCCCAAAGACATCCCTGGCATTGAAAACTTCGAAGGCGAAGTGATCCATACGGCTCGGTGGAACAACGCAGTCGACTTGCAAGGGAAGGACGTCGTCGTCATCGGTTCCGGCTGCAGTGCAGCCCAGGTGGTTCCCAAATTGATCCAACCACCTATCAACGCCAGATCGGTCACGCAGCTTATGCGGACTCCTCCGTGGATTCTCCCGAACCTGATGCCTCCTGACGCTCTTGAAAGATGGGAGAAGTACTCGCCCACTTTGATGCGGACTGTTCCTGGACTCGCGCGTACCACGCGGGCAATGATGTTCTTCCAGCTTGAGTACGGGTTCTTTCAGATGTTCAAGAATAACAGCTTCGGCCGCCGGCAACGACCCTTTATAGAGGAAGCATATCTGCAGTACATGCGTCGCCACGCCCCGGAGAAATATCACGAGCTTTTAACACCAAACTACGATGTTGGGTGTAAAAGACGGGTGGTGGACGGCGAATGGCTGCAAAGTCTACACTCTTCCAAGGTCGAGTTGACGACATTGCCGTTGAGAAGTGTCCAGTCGAAGAGCGTGACCCTGGGGCCAGGGCGGCACTATCCACCCTTGGACCAGATCGACAGCAAGGTGCCGACGGATGAAGTGCGCGAGATCCCCGCCGATGTGATCGTCCTCGCTAATGGGTACCGAACCAATGAGTGGCTGCATCCGCTGCGAGTGGTCGGCAGAGGAGGCAAGACCCTTCAAGAGGTGTGGGATGAGCGCGGTGGTGCGCAAGCTTATCTCGGCGTTGCCATGGACCATTTCCCAAATTTCTTCATGATCTTCGGACCGAATACAGCCACCGGGCACAGCAGCGTCATATTCGCCTCGGAGTGCGGAGTCGAATACTCGCTGAAGTTCATGAAACCGATCCTGAACGGCGAAGTCAGTACCTATGAAGTCAAGGAGGAAGCCGAGCGGGCTTGGACGAACAACCTGCAGAAAGCGCTGAAGAAGACAGTTTTCGGAAGCGGCGGTTGCAGAAGTTGGTATCAAACCGAGAGCGGCTGGAATTCCACGACATATCCGTAAGTTGGATCTTGAGTTGCTCCGGTGATTCTCGTGACTGAACTGACGATGGCACAGATATTCGCAAATTGATTTTTGGTTGAGATGCACGTTCCCTGTGTGGAGGCATTGGACAGCAAAGTACACAACAAAGGGCGTAAGGGTTCGACAGGTCAGACGCTTCCTTTTGACGGCGATTCTGGGTGGTCTCTTCTGGGTGACAAGGACGCAAAAGGGCAGGCAAAGCTGGATGAACTGGATGAACGCCAGTAGGATGTTGATCTTGTCTGCGATTGAGAGCTCACTCAATCGTGCGCATCAACTGCTGGCCTGAGAGGTTGTGATATTGGGCGGTGTATCTGTGGAAGACTGTGTTATCCAGAATATTTTCAGTCTCTTCGATAGTTCCGAGTGAATTTGATCCAATCAGGTTCATTATCCACTGTAACTACTCCGTACTTGAACTGCTTTCCGGGTAGCGAGGCCTTCGGGACGCGGGAGGCAAAATCTGGGTGAAATCCACGAACCCCACATGGCCACAACTGAACAGCCCAACCAAGGAATCTCTCCGCACCCGCAGCGTCTTTCCGTTGCGATCTCCCCGGATTCTAGCCACACCATCTGGCTGGGAACAGCTCCCATTCAAGCAGATATGGCATCAGACTCGGCTGGGATGGACAAGACAGCGCCTCCGCCAGCAAGCGGCGAGCCAGCAGCTACACCTGCTGGCGACAGCGCAAAGAGAAAGGCGGAACAGACCAACGGAACTCCCGCGCGCACAAAGCGGAATCGCTACATCTCCATTGCCTGGTATGACACCAGCTCTCCCATATTTCCGCTGTCCCTCGCCGCGGCAATTTCGCAGGATTTTCCCGTCATGGGTGCAAGTTCATTACTCAGAATTTTTCTTTTTGAGATCCGCTGATAAGATTTGAATATTCTTCTAGCAATGAATGCAAACGACGCAAGATCAAATGTAACGGCCAGGTGCCGTGTCAGCGCTGCGGCCACCTCAACCTCGAATGTATGCAGGCAATCATACATAGCCATGCCCAACCGTTTCATTGGCTTGTGGAGCTGACCAGGCATAATAATCCCTTTCAATAGGCCGATATGCTCCCAATTGCTGTAACAATAATTTCAAAGATTCGGAGTACGTTTGAATGCCACTTGCTCAAGCTCCTCGCTCGGTACTTCTTCTGACTGATACCTGTTTCTCATGCATAGGGAGTTCCGATCCATAAAGCAACAGATCACCTCTCTTCAAGAGCAAGTCAATACTCTGTTCACGAGTCTAAGCGACCTTCGCGCGCATAAATTACCAGTCGAGTCACCGAATTTCGAGAATTACTCCCGCGATGGCTCCCAGCAGGTCTTCACACCCATGCAGACTGGGCCGGCGAAGCCGCGTTCGAGACATCCCCGCTTCCATGGCCCTACGAGCTCCGCGTTCAACTTCGACGTAGCCAAGTCGAGCCTTCAAACGATGGGCATCACGCATGCTGAGGATGTGATCGCGGATGATCTGACAACCGCACATGCGACACCTGCGGGGTCTCCCCCGCCGCAACTGGCTGCGCCTATTCCTCCGATTCATCCCTCAAAGGATCCGATATGGGCGATCAAGCGAGACGAAGCGTTACGACTATGTAGGGTCTACGAAGAGGAGATCGGTATCATGTATCCCCTGGTGGACATCGATAAGGTCACACACCAGGCGAATCTCCTCTACACGTTCATGGAAGCTGCTACACGGACTGGGTTCGCGCAGCGCAATTTGCCCGGAGCGGATGGTCTGCAAGATGATGACACCAATGTCCTGAAGATGATCCTGGCGACAACGATGGTCGTTGAGGGAGGCGGCCAGAGCGAGCTGGGCCACAGACTCTACATGAGTACGAAACCGGTAGTTGAGGCGAAGCTCTGGGAGCCGCTGGATCTCAAAACCATTCAGCTCTTCGCCATGGTGGTAGGGATCTCACGCATTCAGAACTGCTGGATTTAGCTCTCTTACTGACGCTTCGTTTTTTGTAGGCGACATATCACTTTCATACTGACGACGACGCCATGGCTTACCGTGTCATTGGCCTCGCCGCTCGCATGTGTCTCGAGCTGGGCCTGCATCGACGGGATGCATTGGTCAAGTCGTTCCCCAACGAGGAGCAGTGGTCAGATGTCTCCAGGATATTCTGGTCCGTCTACAGCCTTGATAGACGTTGGAGCCTTGGGACTGGATTACCGTTTGTTATCCAGGATGAGGACATTGATCCCAATTTACCTGAGCCGGTTGGTCCTGCCATTCCTTCCTTCTCGACGCGCATCTCTAATTTTTCTATCACAGGATGCATCCCTGCCTTACCTGAGATGCATGATCTCCTACAATCGCATCAGCTCGAAGATCTGGTACTCTGGTTTGGGCTCCGAGGGCACCACGGACATCCGACGAGATGAAATCGGTTATCTGGACTACCAAGTCCTTCAGTGGTACAAGCAGGTGCCAGAAGCTTTGAGATTCTACCAAGTTGAATCTCCACCCCACGGAGAGTCTGCCAGTCGAGGTCTTCGGCGTCTGCGCGTGCTGTTGTATCTGCGCATGAACCAGCTGCGGATTCTCATTTACCGGCCAGTCCTCCATTCCGCAGCGAGTATTGTGGAAGATCGAGGCCACGCGCAGACAGTGGTCGATGTCGCCAAGGACACGATCCGGGTGCTCACCCGCCTTAACCAGACATCCGACATCTACCGCACCCAGCAGATCACCTTCAACTATTTCCTGGTGGCTGCCTTGGCTGTTCTTTTCCTGGCCGTATGCCACGCTCCCGCGGACTTTAACCGACAAGTCCGAGACGAGTTCTATATGGCCTTGGACCTAGTCAACAATTTCAGCACCAAGTCGTATGTATCCAAACGACTGTGGAAGACCATCAAAGGGCTTCGGAAGATCGGCGAGAAGCTTGGCGTTTTGGCTCGCCCCTTCGGTTCGGATTCAAATGACCCCCATTCGACGGCTGCGGTGGCCATGGCCGGTTTGGCGGGCCATCCGATTGAAGACTTGTCAGTATATGGGCCCGTCAATGGGTTGAGTGAACTGGGAAACAGTCCTCTGAACGGGCTGCAGATGAGCCATGAGCTTACCAATTTGTTCGAAGCTGTAGGAGGATTCAGCAACTTCATGGCCTCTAATGCAGGGCCGGAGGGGATCAATGGGTTTGTAGGGACTGATGGTGAGATTCAGAACACGGGAGAAGGGTTGTCTGGAGTCTTGGGCGACGAAGGAGAGTTCTCGCGAGTCATGAGAGATTTGTTTTGATCGCACACAAAGTTGGATATGAGAATAGCACCTTGGCCCCAAGGTTAATTGATTCTGATTCTTTGATTCTTTCAGTTACAAGCATGGAATGTTTATATCTGTAGACAATCAT